>OVAU01003960.1:0-10565 GCA_900406315.1 Biscutella laevigata subsp. laevigata | reverse complement strand
ACTAAACCTAATGATCTAAGAAAAACGAACCAAGCTCTCTTTAAGAGCTAAAATAAAANGATCTAAGAAAAACGAACCAAGCTCTCTTTAAGAGCTAAAATAAAAAGTATTTATAGAGTTAGGAGATGGAGAAGGCGAGCTAGGGTTCTCTTTTGCAAAATGTCAATATCGCCCAAGATTTCCTTTTATTTGCTCGGAGAATATTGCATCCATTCAATTCCAAGGAGTGCACGCCAAGGCTTGATCTTTTCCATTTCTCTTCATCAGGTAGTCTTCTAGAAGGATTGAGAGCTGGTGCTGTCAGAGACGCGCATTTGATGGGCCGGACGGGCCTTAGCATCCACTTGGGTACTACGAAGACAGGGTCGTGGCCTAACGAGGACACCGTGGGCTAGAGTGCTCCAAATGATGTATTCTCGGTGGCATTGGAAAAATGATTCAATTATCGTTTTGTCCATAATGAGCTTGTACCACGTTCTGGTTCATAAGGTGCTTCAATAATTCAATCTTCACCGGCTATTGATCGGTTCCTTCGAGCACTTTTGCAAGAATTGAGATAACTCCCAGCAGAGAACTCCAAATGGCATGAGGCAAAATTCTGTGGAAAATAGATGCCTCTAGATTTTATTTAAGCTCATTATTGCTTCTTTTTCGTGTCTTGTTAGGAACGTATGAATTTTTCATTCTGAGCTCGGTTTAGACGTCTTTTAGCGGTTTTCCACCTAATGCTCTCCTTTTGCTCCAAAACCTAAAATCCTATAAAAACAACTAAAGAAATCCAATATCAAGTCAATAATCACACCAAAATCATCAGTAATATAGGTTAGATGAGAGCAAGTTATACTCTCATCAATGACTTGAATATAATCGGAACTCCGAAATTGATAATGCAAGAGCTCATATGAAAGAAGAATTTAAAATGAAAGATACTGGAAAGACAAAATTTTGTCTCTGAATTCAAATTGAGCTCTTAAAGATGGAATATTTGTGCATCAATCGAATTACACGAAAATGTGCTTTCTCTTTTTAATATGGATAAGGCAAATCCTTTGAGTACCCCGATGGTTAATAGATCACTCGATATTAGTAAGGATCCATTTCAACCTTGTGAGGATAATGAACAACTTTTAGGTTCTGGAGTACCTTATATGAATGCAATTGGTGCACTTATGTATCTTGCAAATTGTACTAGGCCAGATATAGCTTTGCTACTAATCTACTTGCAAGATAAAGTTCGTCTCCTACACAGAGGCATTGGAACGGTATAAAACATGTTTACCGTTATCTACAAGGTACAATTGATTTAAGATTATTTTATTGCAGAAACTTTGTTCTTGGTCTAGATGGCTTTGCAGATGCAGGTTATTTGTCAGATCCACATAAAGCTCGGTCTCAAAGCGGTTATGTTTTCACATTTGGTGGAACTGCAATTTTCGTGGCGTTCGCGGAAGCAAACTTTGGTCTCTACTTCGTCAAATTACGCAGAGACGATTGCACTTCATGAGGCATGTAGAGAATTTGTTTGACTAAGATCATTAACTCATCACATCCAAGAAGCAAGCGGTCTCGGTATCAATAAGGAGCCAACAATATTATTCGAAGATAATGCCGCTTGTGTCGCCCAACTCAAAGAAGGCTACATCAAGAGTGATCGGACAAAACACATTCCGCCAAGGTTCTTCTCATACATCCAAGAGCTTGAGAAAATCAAGGACGTAGACGTGTAAGATATCTGTTTGAGTGCAAACGCAACCGATCTATTCACAAAAACTCTTCCAACATCAACGTTCAAAAAGCATATTTGAAGTATCGGGATGCGTCATCTTCGTGATTTTTGAGGAGGATATGGAAATCGTTTGTTTTAGGGGGAGATTACACCATTGCACTCTTTTCCCTTATTACGGGTTTTATCCCAACTGGTTTTCCGTAATAAGTTTTTTAACGAGGCAGTAGACGACACATCTTTCGTGATGAATACTCAAGAGGGAGTGTTAAATATTTGATTATTCATCACTTGATCAACACTTGTATTTGATGTGTCATAACAAGGTTGTAAGTGTCATCAAGATAACACCAATCTCATCTTGATGTAAACACCTAGATCATGATGTGTCACTTTCTCTTTGTTTCTTTTTACCTGTAAATAGGGTAGATAAAACACAATCATACATTCATCAATAACAATCAAAAGCTTTTTTATTATCTTTCAAATCTCTTAAAAAACAAGGAGCATCTTTTCTCCACTCATATTTATATGTGTTATATACACATATATACACACTTATATATTATATTATAAGTTTTATACCAAATTCCTTTATTTAATAAAACATAAACATTATTAAAGAATAACAAAGATACCTAATTATGTGTCATCACCAGAATATCTCTTATAAAATATCTAAATAAATTTTTGCTTACTAGAATAATTAGAGTATATGTCGTTTATATAGTGTTAAATATTGTATATATTACACTAGAATTTTACCTATATTATATGCGGGGTGATTTGTTTTCAAATTATAGTTGTGATATTTTAATTTTGTAAATTTAGATGTGTGATATCTCTATAGTTAGTGTTTTAAAGTGAAACATCCTAAAACATTAATGTTTTAAAAAAAATTACTCACCTATTATTATAGTCAGTGGAGAGAGGGTGCAATTGACCCATGTCAAAAAATTTTTTTATTATTTTCAAACTTTTTTAAAAATAAAATTTAAAATTCTATTAAATTGACCCACGTAAAATCTGAAATTTTTGATTTTGACCCCGTGATATATATTTCTAGATCCGCCACTAATTATAGTTAGTAAAATTCAAATTTTAAAGATCAAACAGAGTAGAAAAATCATGTAAAACATAGTAATCATTCACGAATAATTGTAATACTTACCAGACACCAATTGTGATCTTCTGATGCTTTTGACTGACCGATAAGCCCGTCACCCAATTACCAGAAGTTGTCCATAATTCAAAATCTAGTAGCAATAAAATAAATAAAAATATGATTACTAATATGCTTTATATAATTTCTTAGAATGAAAAAAAAAACAAAGAATCTTTGCATTAAAGAGCAAAGAGAAAATTAAAGTAAGACATAACAAAAGAAAGAAAATAAGAGCACAATGGTATGAATGTGTGATAAAATAAGAGCACAATGGTATAAATGTGTGATGGTTAATGATGTCTTTCCTATTTATATACTTAAGATTAGGTATATACTTAGGTTAAATCTAATTTAAAAAAAAAACGATTATGTTTTAAATTAAGAAAATATTAGTTTTTTTTATTAAGAAAATATTAGATAAATGATAACAAATATTAAAAATACCTATTAAAAAGGAAAAAAATATATATTTTCTTTTCGGATTATAAGAAAATATCTACGCATAAATAAATAGCATATGATAAAAATTTAAAACATGTTTATTTGATTTATTTTTTATATTTATTAGATATATTTGATTTATAATTTATTTAAAAACAAAATTCTTTATTTAAATGATTCTAAGTATAATATTTATAAACGAAATTAAAATATATAATTACATATATTCGTAATTAAATATTTCAATATGTTCTTTTTCTTATTATATCTTAATTATAAGATTGAGTTTAAATTATTCGTTGTATAATATTTTTAAAAAATGTAATTATATATTTAAATGATTTGAAGTAGAATATTTTCTTTATTTTATATCTAATTATTTATCTTATTATAACTTTTAAATTGAATGATTCTGTAAAAATACTAGAATTTTGTATTTTTGGAAAAAATGTTGACTTGTTGGATAATACTCCATTAGAACTAAGATATTTTATAAAACTTGAGTAGATTTTTATTGCAAAAAATTATGTTTATCTGGTGGACAATAGTCCACGAAAAATAAGATATTCTTAAATGCTAGATTTTTTATTTAGGTAATTATGATTTAATCCATGAAATTTGAGAGATTTTCATAAAACATTTGAATTTTGTATTTTGAAAAATTATGTTGATTTGATGAATAATAATTAATGAGAAGTGAGAGACTTTGTAAAACAGTAAAAGAATTATTTTTGGAGATTTGATTGATCTGGTGGATGATTTAGTATTTTGGAAATCTATGTTCATTTAGTGGATAATAGCCCATGTAAGAGATTTGGTAAAATGCTAGAACTTTATATTTTGAGAAATTGTGTTATTTTATGGGCAATAATCTACAAATATAAATACTCTGTAAAAAGCTAAAGTTACTTTCCGTTAGAAAATAATATTGATTCAGTAGAGAATAGTTCATGAAATTCGAGAGATTATGTAAAATGCTAGAAAATTATATTTATGAAGTTATGTTAATTTGAATGATATTAGTCAATGATAACTAAGAAATTTTCTAAAACCCTAAATCTCTGTTTTATGGGAAATTATTCTAACTGGATGGATATCAGTCCATGAAAATAACGAGATTTATAAAACTTTAGAATTTTGTGTGTTTTGGAAAATTATGTTGATTTGGTGGATCATAGCCTATGAAATATGAAAGATTTTGTAAAACTCTAAAACTTGTATTTTAGAAAATTATGTTGATTTTCTTAAAAGTGATTTTGAAATAATACTATAGAGATATAGATGAATAGTCTGTTAAAACATATTTAAAACTAACCAAAATGATAAAGTAATATCATATTATAAAATTTCTTCTATTTTTTTTATTTAATTAGTTTTTAGATGAATCAAATAATTATGAAATGTATACAATTAAAAATTTAATTTAAAATAGCATAAATATATATATATATATATATATATATATATATAAGTCAAAAATCTAGTGTGTTTATTAATGGACTTTGCTGATTATTTGTAATATGATAAATTACAATTTTTATAATCTAATCTTGTTATACCAACTAAAATGGGCTATTTGGGACTCCAAGCTAGCTTCCTAAACTTCCCTGAGAGGTGATCACGATAGAGTTTACCTATTTAAAATGTTATTTAGGATTGACTTACATTAAATATAATTAACTAAGATATTACATAAATATATATATATATATATATATATATATATTTAAGCATATTAAATATATGTATTATTAAAATTTTGTGATAATAACGATTGAGACATTTAGGGTTTTAGGTTTTGAGATTTTAACCATTTATAATTAATTTTTTTATGATTTTGCAATTTGGAGTAGGTTTTTAGGTTTTAAATTTTTTTCACGTAAATTTTGTTTCATAATTAAAATTTTTAAATTTTAAATCAAAGAATCTACACCAAATCTTTTAGGGTCAATAATGTTTTCACAAGAATATACTTTAGTATATCCAATAATATCATAATTATTTTATTTTTCTCAATTATATATAACTAACTACGACATTCAATAAAAACTAAAACATATATGTAAACATAATAAATATATGTACTATTAATATTTGTTACAACAAAATAAAATTCCATAGTTCAAATAATATTTACAATTATTAAATTTTAAAATGAGAAATTATTTGATAATTAGTAATAGATTGAATTTATCTATATCAATAAATAATATTTAAAATATATAACAAATTTCACCAATCTAATCATATTTTAAATTAATATTAATATTAATAATATTTTAAAATTAATAGAAATCCTTAAAATGTTCTTAAAACAGTTTTATATATTAATAGTCAATATTTTCATATTAATTTCTTAATCAAAACATAAATCATATATAAACTAAATATTTTATCCTTTTTTGGTCAACTTATAACCTAAAGATAATATATATTAATGTCAATTTAAAAAAAAATATCCACGTTGAACGCGGGTACAACTCTAGTTGTTTCATTAAGAAAAAACTAGAATTATGACACATGCTATAAAATAACAATATTAAATACATAGTAAATATAAATAATTTAATAATTGTAAAAAACATTTTGTCAGAGTAAAACACTTGTATTCTAAAAACTTTCACCAAAAAAAAATTAAATAATTTGATTTATAAAATGTAAAAGATTAAATACTTATTAATTTAAATTTAATCATTTAGTTTAACTAAATAATCATATGTAAACAAACATTTAATAGTTTAAACATATTTATTTATTTATAGATTTGATTCATATCTTATAATGTGAGATTTTCCATAAATTAAGTATTTGATATGTCGTTTTAGAAATATAAATCACATATAAATAAAAATATAATATTTTGTATATATGCATTACAAGATCATTCATTTTACATAGATTAATAATATAAATAGGATAGCATAGTGATATAAAATTGAAATAGTATAAATTAGATATTATGTTTTTTATCTGAATTACATAATACTAAATAATAATAATAATAATTAGTGTTGTTGAAGTTATTTATATTTCCTTAAAAATGCTTCAAAATATTTATTTTCTCTTAATCAAGTCAAGATATTTAAATATTCTGATTTTTCTTTTAAAGTCTTAGTTTTTGTTATAAAATTAAGTAATTAAATTTACTAATTGTAACCAAATCATATGGTTTAGCTACCAAATCTTATAAAACTGTATAAGTTGGTGGTTAACTAAATTAAGCTTTCGACTTTCAATTCAAAATTCTAATCATTTGAACGTATTAATAAACTGATTCATTTTCTCTTATTGTTTTCTTAGTCAATGTTATACTTTTTGAAAATATGTTTTTCTGATTAAGTTGAGTACCTCATATTTGTTTTAAAATTTTGCAGTACGTAAAACTAACAAAAATATAATTTTTATCATAAGAATTATAATAATGATTAAATGCTTAATAGAGAAATAATATCAAATAAATATAGGTATGGTAATAATGTAATTGAAATGACTAAATAATATTCACATAATTTAGATATAAAAACATATAAAGTATTATGATATTTATAATGATAACCGTTTTACAAGAAATTTAAACCTTATTTAAAATTTAATCTAAGAATGCAAATGCAAGACACACTGAACATTTTAGTAGAAAAACTTTTTCGATTGCGCACATCAACAAAATTTTTATGCTTTAATATATATGGGGATTTCCTACAATCTTTTATATTTTCTAAATAATTATTCTTTTCAACCATATTCATTAGATGTTTTTTTTCTCCATGACCTTTTATAAAAAATTAACACGATAAAGTCTGATCTTGGGTCATTTGGTCTTTTGATCCCATTCTGATCTCGTCTCTTGTTTATGTCCTCTTCAACATTTAAAACAGAAAATATGCACAAAACCTGAAGGAACTTAAATGCAATCATAAATAATGAAAAACAAATATAAAAGAGGCTTAAAACGATAAAAACAATACACATCAATTAGTCCACGAAAACTAAGAGATTTTTATATTAAATTCTTGGATATTTTATTTTGAAATATTGTTCTTATTTTGTGGATAATAATCCACGGAAACATAGAGATTTTGTAACACGCACAATTTTTTTATTTTGGGATATTTTGCTAATTTGGTAGATAATATAGCATGAAAACTTATAAGTTTTGTAAGACTGTAAAATTTGTATTTCGATAAACTATAATAATTTGATAGATAGTCGTCAACAGCATTAAAGATATTTTATAATACGCTATAAATGTGTATTTTTAGAAATTATGTTTAATTAGTAGATGTAGTCCACAAAAAGTGAGATAATTTTTAAAACTTTAGAATTTTTATTTTTGAAAAATATGTTGCTTTGGTTAATAAATAATTCACAAAAATGAGATTTTTGAAACGTTAGCATTCTGTATTTTAGGAAGTTATACTTATTTGATGGTTACAATCCATTAAAACATAAATATTTTGTAAAATGTTATAGTTTTGTATTTTGAGAATTATGTTCATTTGGTGGATAATAGTCCATGAAAACTAAGAGATTTTGTAAACTGTTAAACTTTTGTATTTAGGATATTATGCTGATTTTAGATAATAGTCCAAGAAAACTGAGAGAATCCCTAAAATGATATAACTTTGTAGTTTGGGATATAATGCCGAATTCATGGATAATAGTCGATGAAAACAAAGAAATTTTGTATTAACATTAGATTTTTTGTATTTTGAGAAATTGTGAAGTTATTTGGAAATTATGTTCATTTGGTGGATAATAGTCAATGAAAACTTAGTGATTTTTATAACGCTAGAATATGGTAGATAATAGTCCATTAAAACTAAGAGATTTTTATAACGCTAGAATTTAGTGGATAATAGTCCATGAAAACAGATTAAATTTGTAAACAATATAATTTTTGCAAATTAATCTCATTTTGGTACATAATAGTCTATAAAAATTGAGTGATTTTGTAAAAATACTAGAATTTTGTATTTTTGGAAATTATGTTGATTTGTTGGATAATATTCCATTAGAACTAAGATATTTTATAAAACTTGAGTAGATTTTTATTGCAAAAAATTATGTTTATCTGGTGGACAATAGTCCACGAAAAATAAGATATTCTTAAATGCTAGATTTTTTATTTAGGTAATTATGATTTAATCCATGAAATTTGAGAGATTATCATAAAACATTTGAATTTTGAAAAATTATGTTGATTTGATGAATAATAATTAATGAGAAGTGAGAGACTTTGTAAAACACTAAAAGAATTATTTTTGGAGATTTGATTGACCTGGTGGATGATTTAGGATTTTGGAAATCTTTGTTCATTTAGTGGATAATAGTTCATGGAAACTCAGAGATTTTGTAAAATGTTAGAATTTTGTATTTTGAGAAATTGTGTTATTTGATGGGCAATAATCTACAAAAATAAAAAATCTGTAAAAAGCTAAAATTACTTTCTTTTAGAAAATATTGATTCAGTAGAGAATAGTTCATGAAATTTGAGAGATTATGTAAAATGCTAGAAAATTGTATTTATGAAATTATGCTAATTTGAATGATATTAGTCAATAATAACTAAGAAATTTTCTAAAACCCTAAATCTCTGTTTTATGGGAAATTATTCTAACTGGATGGATAACAGTCATGAAAATAACGAGATTTACACAACATTAGAATTTTGTGTGTTTTGGAAAATTATGTTGATTTGGTGGATCATAGCTTATGAAATATGAAAGATTTTGTAAAACTCTAAAAACTTGTAATTTAGGAAATTATGTTGATTTGGTGAACAATTCTCCATGAAAACTGAAAGATTCGGTGCAACATTAGAATTTTGTATTTTGAAAAATTCTGCTCATTTAGTGGATAATAGTTCATGAAATCTGAGAGATTTTGTAAAACATTTAAATTTTCTATTTTAGAAAAAATGGTTGTTTTGGTAAACAATATATATACAATGAAATTTGAGAGGTCTTCTAATACATTAAATTCTTTTGTTTTGAAATATTTTGTTGATTTGGTGAATAATAATTACCGAAATTAAAAAAAAAAATATTATAAAACAGTTGAATTTGGTGATTTGGTGAAAATGTGGAGCCAGCGTCAAGAAAATAAAAGAAGTTTGGCCCATAAAGTTGCCTTAAGTATTACTTCATCAACTATTTCTTTTAACCCATTAAACAATTGAACCCTAAACAATTCCCGCGAGCCTATTATGAGTTTGATAGTTTATCAGAGGATTGTGAAAAAATTAAAACTAAATTCTTAACTAGAATCTAATCCAAAATTTAGAATTTAAATTCTAA
The DNA here is from genome assembly GCA_900406315.1 of Biscutella laevigata subsp. laevigata. Taxonomy (NCBI): domain Eukaryota; kingdom Viridiplantae; phylum Streptophyta; class Magnoliopsida; order Brassicales; family Brassicaceae; genus Biscutella; species Biscutella laevigata. The sequence goes on along the minus strand of OVAU01003960.1, from coordinate 940 downwards.
TTAGAATATTAAATTATTATGATGAATTTGTTTTTTAAGATATTTTGGGTTCAATAAAAGTTGAACTAAACCCGAAATATGAATTAGTACTTGAAAATATGAACATAAATCTAAGTATTTACCATTTATTAGGTTTTTCGAATGTTTTAACATATTTTTAATAACTAATATATATGTTTAAATACTTAATATATAAAAATGTTTGATTTTCAATTTTATATTGATGTAATACTTTTAAAATATTGTTTAATAAATATGATTAAAATTTTCAGATTTTTGTTTCAATTTTTTTAATATTTTAAGGTTAAAATACATAAACATGAACCGACCTTAAAAATCCGAAGTATTTAAAGCAAATCTGATCCAAAAACAGATTTATTCAAACAAAATTTATAAACATAGATCCGAAAACACCAAAAAAACATTCAAACTAAATCTGAACACATACTCAAATACCCTCTCATTCTCCGATCAACTTTGTTTCACAAATATCTTCTCTATGGTCATATAATTATGTCAAGTTGTACATATATAGTGGCGGAACCAGAAATTTTTTTGCTGAAATATATATTTGCTGAAATTGATTTTGTTAAGTATGGTTACACACAGTGGCGAAATCAGAATTTTTTTTCACCGGGGTCATTATTTTATATAAAATATTGATTTTATGAATAAAAATTAATATATATTGTAAATATTTTTTTAATATTTATTATTATAAGTATACACTTTTAAATTAAAATTGTTTTTCTACTATTCAATGAAATTTTAAAAGTATTTTGTAGTTAAATATTACATTCACAATTTAACCTAATTTAGTTGTATGTAAATATTATTTTAGTAATTTGATAACAAGATATTTCGTCTTCTCCTTATTGGACTAAAGAGAAGACTAATACTCCATCTGTCCCATAATATAGTATTTTCTAGAGGAATGCAC
>OVAU01003958.1:0-10444 GCA_900406315.1 Biscutella laevigata subsp. laevigata | reverse complement strand
TTTAGTATTATAATTACTATATAAACAATATATATATATAATTCATTGTTTAGAAAAAATAGTTTTACTATTCATGTATTGAATTATAGTATGCATTAAATACAATAATTTTATGTGGGAAAATCATTATAGACATAAAAATATTTGTAGATATTATATATTTTATTTTATGTCATGTATTCCTTAATAATTAAAAATTTCATAATGTTTATAAAATAATTATGTAATATTAATGTTATTGTTATATATATATGTTGTTTTAATTGCTTTGCCCGTGTGACAAAAAAAATATACTTTGCCCGCTCTGTCCGCTCTGTCCGCACTACAAATCACCATTCAACATCTTTTGTTTGCCCGCTTTACCCGCTTTGCCCATTTTGTCTGTTTTTAATCCGCTTTGTTCGCACGCTGTGTACGGTATCACCATTTGGAACCTATGAAAGGAAAAAGAAAATTTGGATGAGAAGACTGATGGCACGAGTCATGCCTTATCTTTGATTAGTCATTTCAAGGGAACAATCTGCTCACTGAAATCGACACTTGGGACCCTAATTTCAATTTCTTCAATCAATATTTCTAATATCTCCAAATCACTGTTCTTTAGTATTGCTTACATCAATTTGCTTGCTTGCTTTTCTCTATGACTCTAATAGCTACTTCTTCCCAAAAAATTTTATGTTCTTTTCTTGAGTTAGGTATTCAATTCCATTTATAATTTTCTTGGTCTAGCCAATATATTATATGTGTCTAAAATAGCCACACACAAAGTTTGGCATAAACAAATAGAAAAAATTAAAATTATTATCAAAGTTTATTTAAACAATCTTATTTTAAGACAATATATTGAGAGATCGATAAGATCAATTTAAATAAAACTGAGATCAACTGAGAATAAAAGTCAAATTTGATATAAAATATTACATATATGATTTAATTTACTTTGATCAGTTTAAGTCGATTTCATCGGTTTTTTTTTTTTTTTTGTCAAAGGTAATAAAATATAAAGAGTAAAAGTACCAATTACATCAGCCAAAGGCTGAAAGGTGATGCCCAAAGGCAAAAACCAGAGACATAAAGAGGACTTGGAAAACACGTTACAGCCACAAAAACAAAAAGCTGAAACTCGCAGACAAGCATGGAAGCTCCTTGAATCATTCTCTTTACGAACACCTTTGACTCCTACGAAAGCCCTTCCCCTTAGGAGAGACCTAGATCTCTTGCAAGCAGTTCCCTGAGCCAAAAAGGTCCTCCTGTCGCCACATACGACTGCACCAAGCCAAGGGAAATTACACTTTTAGCAATTTTAGAGGCCGGTCGATTCGTTGAGAAAGGTTCAAAAACCAGCTTCCACCCCAAAAAATCAGATCCTAAACTATTTATCTGAGACCTATAGCTCCAAAAAGAGGGCCACGCCTGAGGTCTCTGAATGACCCCCACCAATTCCTTAGAATCCAAAGCAAACACAACTCGATCGAATCTTAGGGTCCGCATGCTCTCCATTGCCCACAATATGGCTTTGACCTTAACCTGCATTAAGGAAGCCATCTGAACAAGTGAAGACCGACTATGCATTAGAACCTTCCCACTCCCGTCTCGGACTATCCAAGAGAGGCCTCCCGATTGCTCTTTCTTGGACCAGGCATAACCAATATTGCATTTGAGCCAAGGTTCTCTCGGTGGCCTCCATCTCTGAGTGATAGTTGGAGCTATATCTCTCTTAGCCTGGGTATATGCCTTCTCCTCTACCTGTGCTGAAAGCCATAACCTTGATTCATCTCGAATTTTTAAGAGGATATCATAACCTGTAAATACCGAGCCCTTAAACAGACATGAGTTTCTATTCTTCCAAATAAACCAAAGAACCCAAGGCGCCTGACTCGTAAGCTCTTTTGAGAGTTTACCATCTGTCATACAGTCGAATATATAGCTCATGTTCTGATATTCAGAAGACTGGTTCCAGCCATACGGAGGGTGAGGGAATCCAGTCAACACCCAAATCTGCCGAGAGAGGGAGCAGGCGAAAAGAAGGTGGTTTACAGTCTCATCACCGATCCCACAGATGGGGCAAGGATCATCAGACTTTATCCCTTTTGTTCTCAGCTTTTCCACCACCGGAATCGCCCCACACATCGACTTCCACATAAAATTAAGAATCTAAGGCGCTACTTTAATAGACTATACTTTGTTCCTGAGGTCGTTGAGACTTGGTTTGACATCAATAGCCTCACTGTCAGCTTCATTAGCAGCCTGAGTTGCCGCCCAGTATCCTGATTTAACAGAGTAATCACCCGAATGATTAAAACGCCATATCCAATAGTCCTCCACCTCCACGACTGGGTTAATAAGTTTTATGGCCTCTACATCATTTTGGTTAAACAGAGTTAAAAGGAGGTTCTCTTTCCATCCCTCATTCTTCATGTCAATAAGATCTGCAACCATCAAAGTAAGATCAGTAATAGTATGATACATCTCTGGGCGACGCCACAATCCATCGAAAATCCACTCATCCTCCTAAACTTTTGTAGACTTTCCATTCCCAATCTGTTTTGATAAGCCTTGTTTTAGCAACTCTCTCCCATAAATAATGCTTCTCCAAGCGTAAGATGGTCGTCTTCCTAGACCCGCTTCAATGAGAGAAGAATTCCTGTAATACCTGCTGCCAAGGATCTGCGCGACGAGGCTAGAAGGGAATTGCATCAGACGCCAAGCTTGCTTAGCTAGAAGCGCCTGATTAAATCTCTGAATATCACGGAATCCCATTCCTCCTAGTTCTTTGGATCTGCAAAGTCTTTTCCAGCTCACCCAATGAATCTTTCGTTTCCCCTCTTGAGCACCCCACCAATACTGAGCCATCGCCGAAGAAAGTTTACGGGCAGGTGAGCTGTGGTAACTTGAAACAGGACATCGCAAAAACAGGCATTGCAAGGGCTACTGCTTTTAGAAGAATCTCTTTGCCTCCCATAGATAGGTTCCTAGCATACCAGCTCGATAGTCTACCATCCAATCTTTCAGTTATGTACGACAAAATCTCGACTTTGGATCCGCTGAAGCATTCTGGTAGGCCCAGATAAGACCCCGCTCCACCCTGATTAAAGATCCCAAGTTTCTGTTGGATTGCTGGCCTGAGAAGCATGTCAACCTTGCTTCCAAAAGTTATAGAAGACTTATCCAAGTTGATCACTTGACCCGTTGCTAACCCATACTCCTTAAGAACGGACTGTAGAGCATCACACTGTTCTAAGGTTGCTTTGCACATGAACAGAGAGTCATCCGCAAAGAGCAGATGATTTATGGCCGGGCCTTGCTTTGATAATCTAATGCCTGAGATTCGATTTTGCCTTTCACAGCAATTTAGATGATGAGTCAATCCTTCTGTGCATAAGACAAACAAAAATGGTGAGAGTGGATCACCTTGTCGCAAACCACGTTGAGGCGTAACTGATCCATGAGGTTGATCATTAATAAGAATGGTGTAGGTAACTGAAATAATGCACCCCATCACCCAAGTAATCCACTTCTCGTGAAAGCCAAAGGCTCTAAGGAGTTCTTCTACATATCTCCACTCTACCCTATCATATGCTTTCGACATGTCTGATTTCACGACCAAGAAGTCTCTGGATATTCTCTTATCTGTCTTCAGCGCATGTATCAACTCATGTGCAATAATAATATTATCTGAGATTAATCTCTCAGCAACAAAGGATAACTGATAAGGCGAGACAATAGCAGATAAGAAGGGCTGGATTCTCTTAACAAGAATTTTGGATATGATTTTGTATAGTACAGAGCAGAGGCTAATGGGTCGCAGATCTTTCATCTTCTTCGGATCAGCGATTTTGGGTATCAAGCAAAGTTGGGTAAAGTTCCATTGTGGGGAGCAGACGCCTATCTCAAAAAACTGCTGCACCTCTGCAAAAACCTGAACCTTTATAAGCTCCCAATTATGCTGGAAAAAATCCCCAGTCATCCCATCACTTCCAGGGGCACTCGACGGTTTTATCTCAAAGACAGCCTCCCTAACCTCCATTAAAGTCAATACTTTCGTGAGCTTAACATTCATAACCTCGGTTATGGTTTTCGGAAAGCCTGAGAAGAAATTATCAAAACCTCTCGGGTTTGAGGTTACGAACAGGGTTCTGAAATAGTTCTCAGCAACTTTACCCTTAGCTTCTTCCGCTCGGTAGACATTCCCTTCCTTATCTTCCAGTCTGTCTATACGGTTCTTCGATCTCATTATTTTAACCGATTCGTGGAAGAGTCTAGTGTTCCTGTCACCCAACTTTAACCATTTATCCCTGCTTTTTTGTCGCCAATAAGCTTCTTCTTCCCTGTATAATACCCCCATATTTCTTTTCAGGTCATAGATCCTTCCTCTGTCAGGGCGAGAATTGGATTCTTCCATGTCCAGATCCTTTTTACAGTCATTGATTGCCCTCTCAGAATTCTGCTTGTTTACACGGACCCAATGTTTCAGAGCTCCTCTGCAATTGCTCATCCTACTGAGGACGGAGCCATCACCGCCTCTGCCTTGATCACGCCACGCTGTCTTTACAACTCTGTCTACTTCCTCATTGCAGCTTAGCCTATTGTCATAACGAAATCTGCCTCTTCTATTTGTTTTTTGCTCATCCAAATTTACCCAAACGGGTCTATGATCCGAACCCCTTCTCTACAAGAACCTTTGAATCGCACGAGGAAACAAACTCGACCACTCTCGGTTTGAGAAACATCTATCCAGCTTACTTTGGATCCATAGGTCGCCTCTGTAACCTCCCCATGTAAAACTATTGCCTTCGCTCCTCAAAAGATCCATTCCACAGGTTAGTAACATATCTCGGAAAGGTTGAAACGAGGAAGAGGGTCTAGAAGGCCCCCCTAATTTCTCTCCATTATTTAGAATGGCATTGAAGTCTCCCATCATGCACCAAGGGTCCTTTCTGTTCAGACCTATCCGAGACAGTTTCTCCCAAAAATGGGATCGATTTTTAACCGCAGGTTCACCATAAACAAAAGAAACAAAAAACCAAATACCATCAAGCTGCATATGAACATCCAACAAGTTTTTATCCGCTTCCACTATTACAATATCTACACCATGTTTCCAAAACAAAGCTAAACCGCCACCATGCCCTCTCGGATTAACTGTACACATCCGATCAAAGCCCAACCAAACACGTAAATCATCAACCACATCTCGTTCATTCATAGTCTCCATCAGAAACATAACCTTAGGAGAAATCTGCTTGCAAACTTCCCTAAGGCGTGGGACTACCAAGTTTTGAGACCGTCCCAATCCTTGGCAGTTCCAGCTAAAGATACTCATTGGGATGGCAGCGATCCCATACCGGGGATCACCGAAAGATTTGGTCTTTTTGTTTGTATGAAATAAACTGCCACCTCTTCCTTTGCTCTTCTCTTCCTCCCATCACCTGGTATCGAGTAATCTTCCCCCATATTCTCAGCAACTTCTTCCATCACAAGACCCGATTTCAGAACTTTCCTTGAGTTCTTTCCCGGTCTACGACGTTTTTTTGGTCTGAGTTTTGAGGTCCCGGATGAACCAGATATAGTGTGGTCTGGTAACTCACCCGTAGAACCCCATTGCCCAAACCTAAAAATCTGATTGTCGTCTCCCTTCTCCTCCATATAGGCATCTTTAGAGTTAGAGTGTCTAGGGCCTATACCACTGTCAGTACCCCTTCTTTGCCTAGTTAATTCTTCATCCATGTTTCCCAAACTCGAAGTTTTGTGCAAACCCTTGGCTTCTGTTTCATAATCAAAAACCAGGCCTTTTCCTTTCAAGAGATCCTTAGATACTACTATCTTTGGCTCCAAGCGTAAAACAGATCTCGCCGCTACCGGATCCTGTTCAACTTCTCTAATCGAGGATTTAACCCTTTCCTCCCTTAAAATTCTTTCTGGTCCATTAGCCATAAGCAGATACTGTCTCATGCAATCCAGAACTTCACTGGCTATCTTTGGTCTCCCTGTACGAGGATCTCTTCCAACTTGAGTTTCTTTTAGAACCCCAAACAGAGGATCAGACTCCTTGAGAATTGGTTCCACAACCTGTACTTTTGGTCTGGACCCCTCACTGATGCCTTTCTCTTCCAACTCATGTCTCTTTAGAAACAGAGGGCACTTCATTTGATCATGAATCAATCTCTGACAAGTAAAACATCTCTTTTGCACCCTCTCATAAGCGTAGTAGACTGTCAAGCTTTCACCTGTCTTCAGAGTGAGGGTCTTCGACTGTCTCAAGGGTTTAGACACATCTATGGTGATTAGAACCCTAACAAAGTCATCTTGGAACATCTTGGTCTCATCATAAGCAACTTCTCTGACATGTCCCACAAATTCTCCGAAATAAGTGATAGCCGGAACTGTGTAACTATTCACCGGAATATTCCGAATCTGGACCCAGATATTCACATACTGCAGGAAGTCCGGAGGTGGATTTTCCACCCATCTCTCTAGAACAATCGCCCATTCATTAAAGGTTTGGATACCTTTGATTCTGTTAACTTTGGATACAATTTCTTTTACCGACTTTAAATGATCAACTTATGATTTCAAACATAAAGATCGATAATCATTTATATGACTAATATTTTCTTTAGGATCTTAAGCATCTAAGTATGCATATCATAAATATACAATTATCTTCCATTGATATTTTTATCACACAATTCATAGGAAAATGATGAATAGTTGAAGGCTCGCCTAAGATTATAAACAAAGTGCATATAATCCATTATTTGATAGAGAATTTAATTTGTATATTAAATTGAAATGATATATAAAACAGAGTATGGACAGTGTTTATACAGAAGTTAACGTCTATCAAACTATTCTAAACTATTTTAAACCTAGTTAACTAAACTACAGAATGGTTTAGTTAGTTTGTGCTGCCACATATTTGACTTTGAAAATTCGTTTATTACTTACCAAACGGCAAATAGTAAAAAACAATCTTAAAACTTAGACCTATATTGAGAGAAAGATGATCACTACAAGTCTAGAAGGTCTTTTTTGTTCTTCTTGTTTCAATTATCTTAATGTTATTAACATCATTATTATCAGTAGTTAGTAGACAAGAGCACGTTTAATGTTTGTTGACTTATTATTGACACTAATAGTCTTTAGGACTATTGTTGATATAAGACAATATATATTAATACTCCATATATCTATATAGATGACATTTTTAATATTTCCCTATTGATTGTTTTGAATTTTATTCTTTCAAGTTGGTAAGTTTCCTTTACAAAATCTTTCATGTAATTCATCAATTTTGAATTTATAACTTGTAGGAGAAAAGTTTGAATTTGAAAATATTTTAGTACCTAAATTACCTAATGTGATGCAAGTTGAAACAATTTAATGTAATGTTTTTCTTTAATTTTTTTTATTCATAACATAGCACCAATTTTTTTTTAGCATGTAGTATAATTCGGTTTTCAAAACAAATATATTTATTTATAATAAGGTCATATGGATATAGGACCCTAACCACCTTGCATGCTCTCTCACACACACACATATATATATATATATTCCTTGATTTTGTTTCGGAAATTTAAAGAACAACATGAAATCAAGTTGACTTATGCTTTTTCGTGAAAATTTTCCGTATAAAAGATCGTGAAACATAAATTTCAAAAACGTGTTTTGTGCAACTAGTTTAATTTTCCGGTCAAGTCATCAAATCTTTTAAGATTTATTCTCCTTGAAAAATTGTAATTTAACATTTCTAGAATCTCGATTAGACGACTAAGTGAGTTTTTAAAAAGCATAAATAAAAGACTCAATTTGAATTACTATTTGAATCCTAAAACTAAACGCCAAGCTTTTTTTTTTTTTTTAATGTAATAATATATAACACACAAAAAAACAGTCTTACAGGAAAAATCTGCTACACGCCAAGGCAATATGTACAACAACAACAAAAGGAGAATGAATCAGAAAAGAATTCAAAACAAAGCCCAACGAATGGGGGATGGGGCTGAGACAGAGAGAGAGAAAGGGGGGGATGGTGCACAGCGTGGCCTCGATAAAAACCTCTGGTGCGAAAACCCAGTGGGAAAACACAACAGAGGAAAAGAGTGTCCAGCTATACACTGCCCTCCGTCTCAGTAAAACCAGAACGAGTCTGAAGCCAGGCAAGGTGGAGATCTCTGCCAGAGGGAGACAAGGATAATAGCCTATCCCGAATACTCCTAGTGATCAAACGAGCAAGCAGCGCAGGAGACGAAGCCGGACGAGCGGAGTGAAACCTGACGTTCTGCTCCCACCAAATATGGTACAAGGAAGACTGAAACATGAGGCAAAAAAGGAGAAGCCGAGCGGGTGAGTATCCGCGAGCCGTGAGCAAGGGGAGCAAACGACCCTAGACCGTAGTATAGTCTCGCTCCATAGAGTTCCGAACCACCAAATTCCATACCTGGGACGAGAACCTGCAAGTGAAAAACAGGTGATCCCGCGTCTCAGGCAAACCACAGCCAAACGTACACAACGGGGAAATCCCCGACCAGCGAGAAACCCGAGCAGCCGTAGATAACTGATCCCGAATAACAAGCCAAGTGACGAAAGCATAGCGAGGCACAAAATGAGTGAACCAGACACCACGAGCTCAGTCAACCCGGGGAGCCCGAGTGCGGATCGAATCCCACACAAACGTTGAGCTGAACCAACCCGAGAACCGAGAACTAGAAGATCGCCAAAGAACCCTGTCAAACTCCGCCACTACAGGCCGAAACTGAAGGTGAAGAATAAGCGCCTCAATACCATTGAGACTAGCAGAGCGGTGCAACCTACCCGATCTCACGCCAGCAAGAACAGAAGCAAGAGTGGCCGTGAGGGGAATGCCAAGACGACTAGGCCCCTCAACACCAATCCGCAAAAGAAGAGAGCCCTCGGAAGTCCAATTATCATACCAAAATGAAATAGAAACACCGGACCAATATCCCAGCGCATAAAAGATGAAGCAAGCGGCCTGAGCTTGAGGAGCTTACTCCAAATCCAAGACCCCTGAGCAGGAGTCGCTGTCCAAAAGGAGCCCTCCCGAATCAAGTATTCCTGCACCCAGTTAACCCACAAAGAAGTAGGCCGGGAAAACAACAGCCAAATCAGGCGCAACCCCTGAACAATATTAGCATCACGCAGAAGGCGGAGACCAAGATCCCTCTCATCAAGCGGCTGGCAAACATCAGCCCAGGCAACCTTTGCTCTGGCCTGATTTAAATCAGAGCCTGACCACAAAAACCCACAGCATAGACGATCGATCTCCCTGAGGCATCGCCGAGGTAAATGAAAAGCAGCCAGCCAGAAATGAATAATAAAAGAGAGAACAGAGCGAATCAGCTGCCAGCGACCCGCAAAGGAGAGTAGCCGAACAGACCAACCCTGGATTCGACGGCGGATCTTGTCCAGAAGAGGAGCACAATCCTGAAGAGTGAGCCTGCGCGTAGTCAAAGGCAGACCCAGATAACGAACAAACAGCGTACCCAGAGTGAAGGGAAAACGAGCACCCACCTGGGCGACATGATCCCCCGAGACACCTGCCAAGTAAAGATCCGATTTCTCCAAGCTCAAACGCAACCCTGAAATCGCAGCAAACTCATCAAAAACAGCAACAATACCCTGTATAGAACCCAGAGAACCATCTGAGAACACCATAATATCATCAGCAAAGCAGAGATGCGTGATAGACAGAGGAGAACACCGCGCATGGTAACCAAAACGACCAGCAGCCGCTGCGCTATCAAGAAGCCGAGAGAGAACATTCATGCAGATAACAAAGAGGTAGGGGGAAAGAGAACAGCCTTGGCGGATACCCCGAGAACTCTGAAAGAAACCACAAAGCTCACCATTGACCTGAACAGAGAAGGAGGCAGTCTGAATACACCGAGCAATCCAACCCACAAAGACCTCCGGGATCTCTATCGCACGCAGAATGGACAGAATAAAACTCAACTGAACAAAATCAAACGCCTTCGTTATATCGACCTTGAGAGCACAACGAGGGGAAATCCCAGGCAAGTGGTATCCCTTAACCAGATCAGTCACCAGAAGGACGTTCTCTAATAGCATACGACCCTGAACAAACGCCGTCTGACTCGGGGAAATGAACTCAGGAAGCAACGTCTGAAGCTGGTTTGCCAAAATCTTCGAAATAACCTTATAGATGATATTGCAGCAGGAGATGGGCCGGTAATCCATCATCATGACAACCCCTGTATGCTTCGGTATCATAGCCAAAATCGTCGAGTTTACCCCTTTGGAAGATAACATGTAGCAAAGAAAGATTGCACAACAGTAGTAAAATCCGCCCCAATGACAGACCAAGCACTGCAGAAGAACTCAGGGGTACACCCATCTGTACCAGGTGCCTTGTTCCTCGACATGGAGAAAAGAACAAGCTTAATCTCCTCAGCACTCACCG
>OVAU01003957.1:0-10566 GCA_900406315.1 Biscutella laevigata subsp. laevigata | reverse complement strand
TTAAATGTATGTGGGGGCATTTGGGGTTTAAATGTAATTACCGTTTCTTCAGAAAATTATAAATCGGTGTTTTAAGTTATCCTTATTTACGAAACTACCTTTCAACTCTTGCAGTGGGTAACTGGGTTTTTGAGCTTCTGGCATAGAGGAGAAGTACGAACAACAAGAACCACGTTTCTCCCATGGCATGTCTTCCTCGGACTCTACACGTACGGTCTAGCCATTGCCACTGCTGAGACTGGACTGCTTGAGAAGTTGACTTTCCTTCAGACTAAGAGAAACATCCCCACACGATGCCCTGAATCATTGGTTGTCAACGGTTTAGGGCTCGGTTTGGCTCTGCTCAGTGGCATTGTTATAACGGCTGCTGTTTTGCCAAAGTATCAGAGCTCTTTTGGTAATGAGAAGCTCGTTTATTCATCTCAAGATCATCACAAATGTTTGACTTCTTGAATTTGTTTTCCATTTTTTTTGGTTCTGATTTCGAGGGACAAACTAGACATTTCTTGTGTACAAAAAGAACAAATTTGTTCTGCACAAATGTATTAGCGCATTGTGATGATCAGACTTCTGTCTAAAAACTTAGCTCCTCCAACTTTTCCTTGAATCTTAGTTGGTAAATATATCACTCTTCTTTGGTCCCCAGCTTCGATCAAGAGCTCAGAACCTCCCCTGTACTGCAGATTAACGAACAAGAAGACGCAAAATCATTCGTAGTTCTTAGTTCCATATGGACAAATGATCTTTCCAGGCAATCACGTAGTTAAAAGGAGAAAGCTATACAAGAACCAAAGAGAGTTTGGTGGAGATTACATGTCTTTTTATTTACCTGGTATAGTTTGATTTCAGATTTTTCAAACCCCGGCATGAAAAGAGTCACTGACTTTTTCGCTGTATCAAACATAACTGGTGGTGTCAAGCTGCTTCCATGGCTTACTGTTTCAGAAAAAAGTTCCCGGACACTCAGATTTGCTTGGTCCAACAGAATTTTGTCCCAATCCAGACCATTTGTAGTAAATCGAACAGATGCAGAAGCAAAGGGCAGCGGCACAAAATCTTCTTTCGGAATGTTGTTTGCCACAGTTGTCAGATTCGAAGAAGAAGTTACAGCAAGAGCTGCAGAAGCATGAGATCCTGCTTGTATCGTACAACCCCAATAGCGTAATGCAGATTTAACAGAAAAGGGATTGTTTGGATCCATCACAAGAAAACTTCTGAATCTGTTAGGATCTCTCAAAGCAGAAGCACCAGTCTGCAGTTTGCAAAAATCCATATGTTATATCAGAGCAAAATTAGCAGAAGTCACTNTTTTGGAATAATTAGATACCTCCAATAAACGTTCCAAAGTATCCCACATGGCAGCACTTGTAATACCATCGAGAGCCGACTTGTTGGAGCTTAGATTGATAGTTTCATCAACAAATCTCATAATTGATGGACTTATTAGCCTCCCCAAATCAGTCTTCTCAGCCATATTCCTCAGATACTTCACATATAATCTGCAAAAAGCATACTTCCTAAGGGTTGCGAGAAAGAAAAAAAAAACAGAGAGAAAATCAGAAACAAAGCAAAAGATAGTGAGACCTTGCTTTACTGCTTAAACCTATCATCCGAAGAGTTTCCTCAGTGCTAATGCCATCGTAAATAATAACGTCAAAAGTCTTCCCCTTGTGGTTCTTTCGGGTTGCTTGCCTGAAGAAACCAACAAGCCTCTCAAGTTCAAGCATCGAAAAGATGGAATCCATCCCTGGAAGCACTCCTAGCTCTTCTCCAACTATCTACTACACAGCAATAACCAAAACAAATAAGGACTTCAAATCCAACTATGTTGCTATAGAAACTCGCGAATATGAAGGTTTGTCACATACCCACCCCTTCAAGAACCCCTTGGGTCATATTAAGTCGGGCATCGGCTTGCTTCAGTTGCTTAAGAGGTTCCAAAAGCATCTGCAGGTTGTTAGTAACCCTAGTTAAGTAAGTCCAAACTCTGAACCATACAAAAAAATACGCCAAGATCAAAACAAAAGGGGGCATACTTTTGTGGTTTCCAGCCTGATCACAGAGAGATTGTCGTTGATTAAGGTAGGAGAAGTCCCAATTTTGCTTCCAAGAAGGAAATCAGCAGAAGGATCTTGGTTATGTACCACCAAGCATGTACTGAGCCCAGCCAATGCATAATGCTATGAGCATAGCCATGTCCCAAAGACAAATCGTGAAATTAGTTAGCAACCACAGCACATTCGATCTACAAACAATTATTTCGGATAAAGCAAAAACATCAATCTTAGCAGAAATCGGATCAATACAGTACTCAATTGTGACATTATAGGATTCAGAATTCCATGCCAGAGGAAAAATCAAGACCACCGTCATAACTGATTCATGCAATGGGTTTACTTATAACCTGAGCGGCGAAAACAGCCGCGGTGGTCTTGCCGGAGCCGCCTTTCCCGAGAAAAGTGACGAATTTAGTGGGTTTATGAGATGAATCAGCGACGGAATTATTATCAGCTGTCGAAGATGTTGCCACCACAGAAGCTGACCGACGTTTCCTGGAGAGTGAAGCTGGCTCCGTCCACAGAAATGGGAGGAGATTCAGACTAAGGCTTGAGCATGTAAGAGAAGAAGCGAGGAAAGACACCATTTTTGTGTGTAATTCCAACAAATCAGATTGGCCGGTGATATTGAGGTGACACTCGAACCACTTGTGATAAAAGGAGCGACCGTCCGGAGGTGAAACAGCAACACAGTATTCACGTTTGCGTTTCGAATGGCCGCATTAACAAAAAAAAGCCCTTCACGTTTCAAACTTCTTATTTCATGGCACAAAATTGAAAATTGATCAGTAGTGTCCATATTTGAGACTAGATCTGAATTTAAGAGTTGAAAAAAAAAAAAGATCTGAATTTAAGATAATTTATTTTTATCTTTATTTTATATATTTTGATACTTATGTTTTAGGTTTTTCTAAATTTTCTAGGATTTTAAAGTTTATTATAAATAGTCTATTGTAAAATCAATCTCAAAATATAATAGAATCATAAAAATATTTATAGTAAATTATAAAATCTAAAAATCTAGAAATTTCTAAGAAATATATATTAAACCAATTATAATAGAAATAAATAGAAATTATCTTAAATATATGCTTCATCCATATCATTCATATATCATAATATTTTTCATCAAATCATAATCAAAATTTATGTTTGTGATTGGATAGACAATAATAAAAAAATGATTTTTTAAAAAAAAATCTAAGAAATCAAAGCCTTAAAATATTTAAATAAATAAAAGTAGATTGTTTATATATCTGAACAAAGAAATTAATAAATATATATACTAGTTGTTGGTTAATATATAGGCTTGTTGACCAAAAAAAAAAAGGAAATTAATATATAAACTATTGTAGTTGAGTAAGAAAAAAAAGAAGTAAATAGTGTTTAGGAAAGGACCGCGTGGAAAAACATCCAAAATACGGGAGCGTTTTGTTGCTGAGTTAAAAGCAGATTCGGTATCTCATATCTGTGATTATAATTCTTCACCAAGAGCCAAGAGTTTTGCGATTGAGCATCATAAGACAAGGAGGAGGAAATTAGGAAAGGCGATTTGACGAATCAGTTCGAACAAGATGGTATGTCTTTTTTGTCTTTCAGTTGATCAATTGTTATTTATGTAATCGCTAGTAGTTATCTTGTCCCCCTTTTTGGGCGGTAAATTGGGGAAGAACCGTTTTTGTTTCTTTCAATGGATCACCGAAGCCCTTAATATATTTTGGATTGCGATTACCATGAATCTCCATTAAGATTTAGAGTATTCGGTGTTTGGATTTGGTTCTAGTGTTTGTTCGAGCATTCTTTCAAAAGGGTTTCTTCGGAGTAACGTTTTCCTTAATGGATTAGCGTATGGTTTGTAAGATAAATTGATGATTTCTGTTAATTTTGAAAAAAAACTACAGATTTTAGCTTTTTAGAAGGAAAAAATCTGTATAATTCGGCTAATCGAATCAATTTTGCCTGCTGTATTACCGACCTTTTGCTTATTGTGATTCTATCTGGTTTGATGTTTCATTGATTGTTCGTTTCATGTGTTAAATCCTTTCAATTTGTCTCTTTTGCAGTCGACTCTTGCAGCTGCCCGAGCGGATAATTTTTACTATCCCCCAGAATGGACTCCCGATCAAGGTTCCTTGAACAAGTTTCAAGGACAGCATCCTTTGAGAGAGAGGGCAAGAAAATTAGGCGAGGGAATTTTGATTATAAGGTAATATAATCAAATACTGTATTAGTTCATTCTAGTGACCTCCTAGTTCTCAGATTGATTCATTGTTATCCATGCATAGAGATTAGACGACATCAAAATACACATCAGACTATTATGATGATCAAAAGTAGCATGCCATTTTGGATATGGCTTGATATTTAGGTCTTTCCTTCCTTGTTGTGCATTCTGTTTGATTGATCAGAAGCCCTTTTTGTCGAGTTGGCAGGAGTGTACTCTTACTTTGGTTGAATTTTTCTTACGTCCTTTAACTATGTTCAGGTTCGAGATGCCTTACAATATATGGTGTGGTGGATGCAATTCTATGATCGCCAAAGGTGTTCGGTTCAATGCAGAAAAGAAGCAAGTTGGGAACTATTATTCTACAAAGGTATGATTGAGTGTCTTTCCTTTCTCTGTTTTTGCTCCTGTCTGGAAAAATCTTTGATTGCAAAAGTACATGTGCACTGCATTGTATATTGCTTGCTATAGGGCTACTGCTGAGTTTTATATCTTATCATGGTCAGATATGGAGCTTTGCAATGAAAGCACCGTGCTGCAGAAATGAGATAGTCATTCAGACAGATCCACAAAACTGTGAGTATGTAATTACTAGTGGTGCCCAGAAGAAGGTTGAGGAATATGATGTAGAAGATGCAGAAACTTTGGAGCTCACAGCTGAGGAAGGTTGGTTTCTGCTGCCTTCACTAATAGATGTTCATTTTTTTTATCTTTCTTATTAGTTCTGCCAGCTCATTCTTGACATGAATTTATAATATTGTGCAGAAAAGGGTAAGCTTGCAGACCCATTTTATCGTCTAGAGCACCAGGAAGTTGATTTGCAGAAGAAAAAAGCAGCAGAACCATATTTGGTCCAACTCCAGCGAGTCTCCGATGCAAGGCATGCAGATGATTACTCCGTAAACAAAGCTCTACGCGCACAACTTAGAGTAAGTTTCAAGTTTGCAATCCGTTGTTCTTGCAAACCCTGTGTGAATTCCTCCTTTCTAACTTTTTCTCCCCTCTCAACACTATCTCCAGGGACACAGGAAACGTGTAGCCGAAGAAGAGGCTTATTCAAGGAAGCTAGGCTTGGGGATAAGACTTCTTCCAAAGAGTGAAGAAGATACCACAGCTGCATCACACGTGAAATTCAAGACCAAGTTTGATAAGAATCGAAAGGACAAACGAGCATTAATCCATGCATCTTCCATCTTTCCTGAGTCATCTTACGCAATGTCATCATCGAGCAAGAAAAGATTAGAGTTAGAAGCAAAGAGAAGGAAAATATGCGCAGCGTCAGCAACAAGTCTATTGAGAGGAGGCTTCAAAGCTTCATCTTTATCTAATAACCCATCAACAAACAAAACCAAATGTTTCATCAGTTTCTGTAAGGAAGATGTAGCGACTTGAATCTTTGATAGAAAAAAGAAAATCGATGTAAAAGAAAAATATAGTCATCTTATCAAATTTGAATTTGATTCTAACTCTCTGGTCGTGAATTTAGTTTTGTCAACATCGACGAAAGATTTGGGGATTGGAGATTATCAGATTATAAAATGTGAAAGCACATGGAGGAGACGATAAACACTCATGCGTTACTTCTACTTTATGAATTATAATTCAATCAAATCTCTAATGGAAGGTCCACCAGTTTGTGTCGCGTATCATATAAAGGTACATTAATACCATATCATTATTAATCCATGTGTTACAATAATCATGCATAATGGGCAAACCTAATTTCCCATTAATGGTGGAACTCATTGTCCATTATAATTCATCTTTTCTTCTACTATAAATAGGTGTTAGAACTCATTTGTAAAACACACAATTTCAATATATACAAACTCTCTCTTAAGGAAAACTTCCTATCTTTCAATATCTCTCTTAAAGGGTAAATTCTCATATTATTTACGTATTTTCTTTAACACCATGAATATTAATCTCTATAAATCCATCCTAATAATGTCTTCTACATAAAGTATTTGATAGACCCACCAAAGAGATCACAACCGTTGATCTAGACGATAGATGGTTAGAGATGTAAGTCAACGCAAGTCGTCTATAAGTGACGGAGTCGTAGTTGATAATTACTCTCATATTTTCCAAAAACAATAAAATGGCGCCTTTCTCTCTCTCCATATATCCACTTTCCCAGTAATGACGGGATGGGTTTTTAATTTGGGTTTTCTCAAAATCTTTTTTCTTCTCTCTATATCTCTCTCAAAAGTCGACCCAAGTATACAGTGTTAATCTGGACTCGAGTTTCAAGTCTTCTTAGCGTTGAGAGAGTGTTTTTAGGGTTCTTTGGATTCTGCTGTGATCTTTCTTCATCAAAGCTGTCATGGCTGGGTAAGTACTTGTTTTTTTTTCTCTCTCTCGCTCTTGATTTTTGTCTAGGTTATGGAGTTTTTAGTACGATTTGTTCCGATTGCAAGGGCACGAAAAAGTTTGAAGTTTTTTTTTTGGCGTTTATGTATCAATGGAGTTTTGTGATTTTGATTTCTGCGATGTAAATGTTAAGCGCGAAGAGTGTTTATTTGAAATTTTGCTTTTGACTCATTCATTGCTAGGGTTTTATCAAGGGGGGTTTTAAGGCTTACAGTCTTATGATGCTTTTTTCTCCCAGAATTTTTGATTGATGAGCATGAGTTTTGTAATTCATAGTTTAGATTTCAAATACGTCTTTTGCTCTATTGAAGTAGATATCCGTGGTTTGTATGGTGGAACAGATCCACATTTTAGATCCTCTTTGTTCCATGATGACAAGTATTCTGTTGACTCTAGCTTCTTCAGACAAAATGTTCAATTTTTCAAGAATGCTGTGGATTTAGTTTTGTAACTTTTGATTTTAAACTATGTCTTCTTTAACCTGTATTTCAAAATGGCACTGGAAATTGACTCGAAAGCTTCCCGTCTTTCATTAGAGCAATGTGTGTGAAATCATCTTTCTGATAACTCTGCGTTGTCTAGATTTATGGAATTACTGTCTTGATCAATGCTTACTTTTTTCTTGTTATATGCAGACGATCATGGCTGATAGATAGCAACCGGTTTGCTACAAAAATTAAGAGTGCATCGACTACTTCTGACCCACGCCAAGTGGTTTGGAAAAGCAACCCTACAAGACAATGCCCGAAGTGTAATCACGTCATTGACAACAGTGATGTACGCTTTGCTCTTTTTTATGTCTATTCTCGATTACTATATACTCAAGTTGTGAGCTAAAGTTTTGTATATTTCCAGGTAGTTGATGATTGGCCAGGATTACCGCGAGGTGTGAAATTTGATCCATCTGATCCAGAGATCATATGGCATTTGCTAGCAAAATCTGGTTCATCAGGTTTAAGTTCTCACCCATTCATTGATGAGTTCATCCCAACCGTCAATCAAGACGATGGAATCTGTTACACCCATCCAAAGAATTTACCAGGTTAGGTGTTGTAGGTTTCTTTCTGTTTTCAGTGATCGCAGGAGTTTTGCAAATTTTGACTCACCTATATTGAAATATTTAGGTGTCAAGCACGATGGAACAGTGTCCCACTTCTTCCATAGAGCAATCAAAGCTTATAGCACAGGAACCAGAAAGCGTAGAAAGATTCACGACGATGACTTTGGTGATGTGCGCTGGCATAAGACAGGAAGAACGAAACCAGTTGTTTTGGATGGTGTTCAAAGAGGTTGCAAGAAGATAATGGTTCTCTATGGCGGAAAAGCTGTGAAAACAAACTGGGTTATGCATCAATACCACTTGGGAATAGAAGAAGATGAGAAGGATGGTGAATATGTTGTTTCTAAAATATTCTACCAGCAGCCACAACAGCAAGTAGCAGTCAAGCAAGGTGATAAAACTGAACAGGAAGTCTCTGAAGATATCTTTGGTGCAATGACTCCAAAAGCGGATCCAGTCACTCCAAAATTGGTTACACCTGAGCCTCGACATGCTGTGCGGCTTTGCTCTGATTCTCACTTCGCCAATGACTATGTTACACCCCATGACTACGTAACTGCCCCTGAGATCTCTCTTGCTGAGGTAAAATTAATTTTGTTTGCTTCTATCGATAAGTGCTTGTACTAGTCCAGTGCAGGAGCATTGTAATTACCATAAGTGGGTTGTAGTTGGATTTTAGCTGTTTTGATACTTCATCAATTAATCGATTATAGATGAGACTATTAAGCTACAGAGCTCTCTGATTCAAAGAAGTTTAGGCAGAACAAGTTGTGGTTGGCAGGATTTGCCCATGGTTTGAGTTTGAGAATTGGGTTGAGAGTAGGATAGAGATTCTCTAGTTAATCAAGTATAAGCTCTTGCTGGATCTTATAACAACTTATTGCCACCGCACTAACTGACAATGTTTCCTTTATTTTCCGGTACATAAGACATCCGAGACAATGTATATGGAAGATGAGGTTCAGGGGATCCAAGTTAACCATGACAGATTAAGTTCTGGGGATGCTCCTGAGCATGGGATTGAAAACCAAGTGAATGAAATGATAAATGATGAAGAAGACAAAGAGAAGGATCAAGACGATGAAAACCAAGCTGAGGAAGAACCGAATTGGTTGGACAGCGGATCTCAATTCCTCTTGGACTCACAACAGCTTGTAGAAGCCTTGTCACTTTGCGACGATCTCTTGCAAGGATCACAGGATAAGGAAGAAAACAGAAACAATGGGAATAATAAGCAACCATGTTTTGGGGACTACGCACGCCTAGGAACAGATGACTTCAAGAGGGATCTGGAAGAATGTCAGAAAATCGTTCTTGATCCCTCCAATCCTTCCAATATAGAGCTTGACACTCCACCTGAGTTTCGTCTGAGCCAGCTGGTAAACTTAAAAATCCCTTTCTTCCTTCAAACTGTTTTTGATGCAATCAGACATAAAAAACCAAATGGGTGTTGTTATGCCTGTTACAGGAATTTGGATCACAGGAGAGCTTTCTCGCTTGGGGCACGGGAAAGACAGACTGACCAAAACAAAACTCCCACGAGAACGAGACGATGAAAGCTTAATTGATAATATTTTTTTTTTGTTGGCAAAACGGTGCCATGTTGCAGTATTTTGGCAATCTACTCTGCACCTTGAGTGCTTGATTAAAACTGTTTCGGTTTTTCCTCTTTTTCTTGTTTTCGGATTTAGAATGACTACTATTGAACGTGTCTGCGATGATGTAACTTGCAATGCCCGTATGTAAATGGCTCTTTTCATAAACGTTTGACTAAACTTTTGCAATGCCATTATCCATTATGTTAACTAAACTGTTATGTATCAAAAGGGGGTAAAATAGCCATAGCCATATCTTGTGTTGTGATATTCATTCTGATGCTTGTGGTCATTTACTGGTGTTGCATCTGGAGAGGGAGACGTGACTACGACTTTGCCCCTCCTCACGATCTGACATGTGAGAACAAACAAAACTTCAGAACACCGGACAATTGAAGAAGGATTCAAGGAGTTTATAGAAACATGAACGAATGATCTCTCTTGGCAGCTCTTGCAGAAAAGAGAAACAGATAATGGAGAGAACCAACAGGCTAAAGGAGTGCCCACACTTCCCTTGAACTTCCCACTAGGACGAGATTTTACTTGGAAATATGAGGCTTAGAGGGTTTTTCTGTCTAATTAGTATACAAAGCATATTACTCCTCAAGAAGAAAGACCATAAATAACATTAAAGAAGGGCAATGGATGAAAAGTGTTGCAAAATTATTAAGCAAAACTAGTAAGAATTCATTTTAGGTGTTGTTCGTTTGCTCATCCATATGGTCCATCTGGGTAAAGCTACGAGACGATGCTCATTTAGTGTCATTTAAGGGTTCAACTAGATGGTACATCCAGATGGTTCATCTGGATGAGTTTCAAATTTAGGCAAAATTTAGAGATGCATTTGAATGAGTTTTGAAGATGCATTTGGATGCATCTGGGTACATCTCAAAAATTTATATTCTTTTGGAAAAACACGTTTTGTGCCGGAAAATCACGTTTTATCCCAAAAAATCACGTTTTATCCCAAAAAAACACGTTTTATCCCAAAAAATCTCGTTTTATCCCGGAAAATCACGGTTTTTTTGGAAAATCACGGTTTTTCTTGGAAAATCAAATTTTATCACGAAAAATNAAAATCACGTTTTATCCCAAAAAATCACGTTTTATCCAAAAAAATCTCGTTTTATCCCGAAAAATCACGGTTTTTTTTGGAAAATCACAGTTTTTCTTGGAAAATCACATTTTATCACGAAAAACACGTTTTATAAAAATCATGTTTTATCCCGAAAAATCACGTTTTATCCTGGAAAATCA
>OVAU01003955.1:0-10568 GCA_900406315.1 Biscutella laevigata subsp. laevigata | reverse complement strand
ACGGATCTGGCTGTCAAAAAGGACTATGTTTTCTTGTAGTGTACTTTGGATCAAAAAGAAGTTAGAGATAATTAACAAAGCAATACAGAACACATTTTCAGGATCCGGAAATTAATACATCTCAAAACATTCATTAAGGGTAATTTAGTCATATTATGACTAAATTATGTCAAAAGTCTAGTTACACACATAGGAAAAATTCGGCATATTTGAACATTTCTCCCTAAATACAATTATCCACAAAACAAATTACATTACCAAGATTATATGTTTAACAATAATACAATGGAAATATATAGAGTATTGAAAATACTATACCATCCAAACAACATGAGTTTTGTAATCATAGTTGTGGGGCTAATAATAACACAAACGAGAATTTGTACATACGACGAATGCTACACAAAAATGAATGATGAAGAGTTTGACACTTATTTTTCAAGATATACATGTAAATTAACTTAAGACTCTACTTCCTATTATGAGTCAACCATCTTAAAACACTACTCATCCACCACAAAATATTAACAATTTAGACATTTTTATAAAGAAATGTGAGATTGCAGAACTTTACATTCCATCTTAATCTCTAGTTTTGGGAGATTAAAGTTATTGTCTTGACGATTTTTTCCTAAGAGGGAAGTTGTTTTGCGTTTGAAAACGGGAGTAATATTGACATTATTATTATTGTTTACTATATTATGAATAGTTTGTTGGTTAGAAATCAAATTTAGTGTTGTTTATTATATTTTCTATAGTTTATTAGTTATAAATCGTAAATCATAAAATATTAGTATTATAACTCATAATCATGGAATTAGCAAGACTCGCATCAACTGTAGTTTGCAGTTTAATGGGGAGTGGAACCCCCTGTGACCCACAAATAGGGAGTAGGACCCCCTTGTGGCCTACACTAAAAGGAATCATGGAATTAGTAAAAGTACATTTTAAAAGTCCAAAATATATTTTGGTTGCAGAGTTTGTGAAGTTGAAACTTGCCCAACGAAGGTGACGTTGAGCTACTAGCTACCTAACTTTTTAAATTCGGCAATAGACATACCATTACATGCAAAAAATTATTGTTTTAGAGTTTCTCGCTTTTGGGCCACACCATTATTGGTATTAAATTAGTGAATCAATCACGTGGGAACGATAACGTAGTGCCTTGTTTACTCCAGAAATGTTCATCAACAACATAAATAAGTAATTTCGACCTAAAACTACTAGGAAACAAAAAATCGGAGAGCAATCAGGAAAGTGCATCCATAAAGTTATGGATCTACGAAGGCGTGACGGGGCCACAATCACGTTTGCAAGCATTCTCGTACAACACGTCAATATGTTGCACATTAAACGTTATGGGTTACGTGATTGGTTGTTTTGGATATTGCATAATGCCTTGATTATGTATGGTAACGTATGTGCAACATGGTCCATGAATTTTTCACTTTCCTTTCGTAGTGGCTGCAATCTGGATCAAATACCTTAATGCACCACAAATGAAGGTTTATTACCAAACCAACCTCAACAACCTATGTGGTAATCGGTCGTCAACAACTCCTAGACCTAGTAGAAAGAGGAAAATGTAATCAATACATAGTGAATTGTTAAACTAATCACATATACAGAAATTATTGTTAGAAGGTCAAGGTATTATGGTTAGATATGTGTTGGTCAAAATTACACAAAAATTATGAGGTTATGTGTTTTATGAATGTTGTGGTTGACCATATATTTATGCAATGGTAGCGATGGCATAGTATGCAAAACCTGAAGGCGATGTCTTGAATTTGACGTCCACGCAACATGTACATCATGGTTAGGCTTCTATGGATGCACCACGAAAAGCGAGTTTCTTCATCCCTAATCATAAACAAAATATTGTTTTTTTTTCGAGAGAGAAAATAATTACAAGGTTAAATTACTATACACACCATATATTATATTTAGTTATCAGATAAAAAAAAGTTAAATTATAAGAAGCAGAGGGACTCATGGAACAACAAACAAAGATATTCAAAATTTTAGATCTTGAAAGAGTAGAATAAGCGTTGTGAGATAATTTGAGAGGATTTGTATTGGGCGTCCTCTCTTAGAGAAGTAACTTGTTTGTATGGTTAAACCTCTAGAAGAATTCTCTTCTAACTAGTCTATGAGAGTGCTTCACCGAGGAACTCGTTAAATCCAAGCTTAAAAGTGGTTTCAGAACTAAAGATTTGGGAATCATTATAGTGATGACTCGTCGAATTCAAGGTGGGGTTTGCCTAGGGTTTTTCTCTTAG
Organism: Biscutella laevigata subsp. laevigata; assembly: GCA_900406315.1. Classification (NCBI taxonomy): domain Eukaryota; kingdom Viridiplantae; phylum Streptophyta; class Magnoliopsida; order Brassicales; family Brassicaceae; genus Biscutella; species Biscutella laevigata. Next base: position 8,286 of record OVAU01003955.1, on the reverse strand, counting down.
GCTTAGAGTTATGAGTTTTAAAATATGGGAGATCAATATTATTATTTTTTTCCCAGTAAAGTGAGTGAGATTAGTTTCTTTTTCTCTGGAATTTTAAGTATTCAAAATTGGTTTCAAAATGGAGGAAATTTTCAAGAAAGGATTTTTAAAATTGATTTTAAACGAGAGAAAGATTAATTAATTTTGTTGAAAGAACTTGTTAATTGTTTTGGTTGGCAGTTAAGAGGTTATTATTAGGGGTGGGATTTTGGATATCGGATCGGATACAGTTCGGATATTTCAGATTTCAGATCTTTCGGATATGGGATTTAAGATCCATATGCGATCCGAACCAATTTCGGTTCGGTTTCGGTTCAGATCTCGTCGGTTTGGATCAGATATTGAAGTTGGATCCGAAAAATATCCGAAATATTTTTCGGATCAATTCGGATCTAATTCGGATCGGATACAGATCGGATTTTTTTGATTTTTTTGGATTTTGTTTGGATTTTTTGGATTTTTTTGCGGATTTTGCGGATTTTTCGGGTTTTTCGGTTTTGCAAAAGTTTATCGGATCGAATTCGGATTGGATTCAGATCGGATTCGGATCGGATAACAAACAAAATCTGAAAAATCCAAAAAAAAGAAAAAAATTGATTTTTTTATACAAATAATTTCGGATATCCATGGATATCCGCGATCCGATCCGATCCGATCCGATATCCATGGATATCTAATTCGTGATCCGTTCGGATATTTGCTCATATCCGAATCCGATCCGTATCCGAATTTTCGGACCGGATCCGGTTCAGATCATTCAGATCGGATAAATATCTCAGCCCTAGTTATTATGGTAAAACACTATCAGAAAAGTATATCATAGATTTAGTGCTAGATTGATAGAGAGGTTATAGAGCTTTGACCTTACTACACCCATCACATATTTTTTTTTCTTCACATGTGTGTAAAAAGTAGTAAACACTCCACGTTACAACGAGCGCACTTCTCAAATGCCACAATGAAGAGGTTCACAAAGCTGAGTGCCACATTGAGTGTCTGAGTGCTATCATTCACTTTAACCGAATGTACAATTACAACCATCTCCCTTTAATGATCAATTAATTAAAAAAATAATAAAAGAAGCTTCCCATCACCACCCACTCTCACCAACCCGCCTAAACCATTTAATTTTGACCCGATTATTACCTAAATGAGATAATTTCACAGAATTTTCATAATTTTGTCCAATTTCGTCGAGCTAAACCGCAAATTCGAAGCTCTAACAGCGCCTCACCCGAGCCCGACCGAGCTAAAATCGAGCTTATATGTTATGCTCAGTCGTTCCCTACACATCATATACGTTTCTATAACCATTCTTGAGCACACTTTTCTCAATTTTACTAGGAAATTCTGTTTTTGATACGTTTATAATAATCTGAATTGACAACTGGACAACTAGTAGAACTTAGAGATGTTGTGTTATAACCGAATTAAGTTTTTGTTGTATATTATGATTTACATACATAAGAGATACATAAAATTGAAGCTCTGCTATTCGCTCCAACATCGCCTCTCCTACCCTTGACCGAGATTTGAAGCTCAAATCGAGCTTCTACGTTCTGCTCAGTCGTACCCTCCACAACATATATGCTTCGACACTGTTTAATAAATTCTAAGTCACCAAATTCTTAGGATGAATCATTAAACTGAATAACTTAAATGATGATTACATAATATGAATGTTTTTATGAATTCATGATTTATATATTTTGTTTCTCATAAACAATCTCTTACATTATATGAAACCTTATATGATCTTGTGACTATATTGATGCAAAAAACTTTGAATTATGATCTTATGGATAATTTTAACATATAAACATTGGAAATTATGATTAAGATACTAAAATCATGGGTACAACTACAAATTAATAAATTTTAAGTAGGTTCAACAAAAAAAATTCTCAAAATGGTCAATAGACAACTGTTTAAGATCTGGAACTACTCATTTATTGGGGTCAACTATGACCATTTTTTTGAATTTGTTTTTTTTTTTAAGTTCACGTAGATAACATAAAACAACAACCCAAAACAAGTTCATGTAGCTATATTCCATCAACTCCTTGTCAACATCACCTGACTCCTCCGCCAAGAGTTCCTCCCTTCTTCCCCACTTCTTTCTCCACTTTCTTTTCCATTTTCTTCTTCCTTTTCTTCCATTTCTTCCCTTTCTTCCCATTTCTTCTTCCCTTTCTTCCATTTCTTCTTCTCTTTGTCGTTCTTTCGGTTGATTTTTCATTTTCTTCTTCGGTTTGAGCCACTTCTTCTCTGGCTTCAGTTTTTAAGGAGAGAAGACGTGTCTATGGCGTGTCTAGGCGCAAAGCGCATATGAGCTATGAAGACGGAGCCTTGGGGTGGCTAGGAGAGGCTACATGACAAAGGCGTGTGACTCAGACAACCTTGCTCCGGGCTCGCCTAAGCTCCGTACATGTATGCATGCACAATCATCTATTTATTGGATTATATTTAGTACATGGAGAATGTGAGAGAGAGGGAGAGAGAGGGAGAGAGAGAGAGAGAGTCCGAGAGAGATAATGAGTTCGACAAAGAAAGAGAGTTAGAGAGAGGGTTCAAGAGACAGAAAGAGAGAGTGAGTGAGGGAGAGAGAAAAAGAAAATATATAACAAAGCTCTCATGCATTATAAACTCAATAAAGGTCACGTAAATAACATAACACAACAACGCAAGTTCATGTAGTCTCGGAGATCGATTTATGTGGTTTCTCGGTGGAACTCTCGTTCGGTGAAGAATATGAATCGATTTCGAGTAGTGGGGCGAGTTAAGAAGTTTCAGATTCAGTTTCGGTTGGGGAAGTTGAGAAGTGTCGGTCTCGATTTCAGGGAGTTGAGAAGTGGGACGAGTAAATTTTGGTGAATATTGGTGGAGAAATGGGGAAATCGATCGACAAAAAATTAGAGAGCAGATGCAATTGGATTTTCACTAGGACAACTGGGCAACTGGAACAACTAGAGCAAAAAGAACAAATGAATATTTATTTATGACTTTCGGTGAAGAAATGAAAAATAAAGTGAATCGATTTTGAATTGGAAATGAAAAAGAAATGATAAAGAAAGCAAATTTATTGAAAAAGAAAGTAAATGATGAAGAAATGAAAAAAGATGCAAATTTAATGAGATATTTGACTTTATTGGGTTTGACCATTGTTTTTGAATGTAAATACTATCTATTTTTAGGGATAAACTTGTATTTCACCATTTTCCCTTACTAAAATAATTGTATTAGAAATCATTTTAAAAAACGGTGGCAATTCAACTCCAGAATTCCATATTGGTGGCATTATAGTCATTGATCGCATTACAACACACTAAAACAAAACATTTTAGTTGTGAAAGATTTTACAATTACTTTTTATGATTTTAAAGCTACTTTTTCTCTAACAAAATTTCAATATTTTAAAATAATTTTTATTACCTAAATAATTTAGGTGTTATAAATAATATTTATTTATTAACTATAAAATTATTATATAATAACAATTAAATTGTTGTTGTTATCACTAAATAATTATAACTGTTTTTCTTAAAAATTGTTAAAATTTTCAAATGATCCTAGATAATTAATAATATTTGTAAATTTCAATTTTTATTTTTAGATTTTAACAAAATATTAGTATCAAATTTAGTTATGAGATGTGAGGTTTTACTTTTTTAATTTAAATTTCAATAGATCTTAAATAATTTTTTTTATTATATAAAATATCAGATATTAAACTTAATTATTAAATATTATTAGTGTTTCGATCTCATTTTTAGTATTTTAATAGTTAATAACAATTTAATTGAAATTGTAGGAAAATTCTTGAAAGCTTAAAGTAATATAAATTTAAATAATTCTTGTCATATATTTTTTTATAAATTTAAATATTGTTGGAGAGGAAATTCAATATTTGTTCTAGATTGTCTACATTGACATTTAGTTTTATAAAATTATGTATGCCTTTAAAGTGTCTATAAGAAAGATTGAGCGTACGTACACTTCACCAAAAGAACTTAAACTGTCTATTGCAATTATTTTAATAAAAAGTGTTTTTCTAGATAATTCTTTCTAATTTTTCCTAGTTGTATTCTTCACCAAAATAACATATGTATGCTCATTTTTTTTAAAAGGTGGATGATAAAAAATAATGAAGACATGTTGGAGTATTTATATTAGTTTTAATTTTGATATTTATATTCATAAGAAAATACCGATTTTATATGACTTTAAAAATTTATCAGTTGAGACACAGTGGATTGTGGTTTAAATTAAGGGAAAATTGTCAAAAGAAATTTTGAATTCGTATATTTGGACCGTTTAAAATTTGAACTATTACTTAAGCCATTTAAATCTTATATTTTTGTTGATTCTGAGTTTAAATCTCGAATTTCTATTGACTGAGTCAAATTAGACACGACGTTATCTTCACTAAGGGAATATTTAAGCGGAGTTAAATCTCATAGTTAAATGATAGAACGTTGTGATGAAAATGTAACAAAAAAAATTTCATATAATAAAATAAAATTAAAAACCTAAAATATCTTCTTATTTAAAATTCATATTCTAAATTTAATTATCATAAAATTTAAAACCTAAAATATCTTTTTTAAAATCCATATTCTAAATATACAAAACTTATGTTTGTGAATTTAAAATAAATAATCATAATTTATTTTATGGATACTATTATGGATATATATTAAACTTGAAAATCCTATTATATCCACTAAATAAGTTTAAGTAGATTGCTCAGAGGATAGGATTAAGTTGTTTCTTGGCCCGTGAATTAGGGTGGTAGGACCGTCTGTGTCGTGATGCATGTGATTAACGTGTCAAAGTATCTACCTAGTGGTTGAGTTGTATTTTAAGCAAGTCTATTGTTTCATCACCCTTTCACCATTACAAAGCTTAAGTATAAGTGTTTTCTCATCATTTAGAGTGTAATCAATCAAAAGATGGAAGGCAAAACTGTGATCTTATATATGTTCGTTATGTGTCTTGTCATGACACAAATTCAAGTAGAAGCAGTTAGGACTTGCTGTCCATCCAGGAATGCAAGGTCAGTGTTTACTGTCTGCAGATTTACAGGAACCATGGAAATGTGTGCTTCACGCAGCGGTTGCAAAATCAACTCTGGGACGACATGTCCTCCTGGCTATACTGATGACATTCCCGTAAACTCAGGTAAACTGAAAATTATAATTTAGGTTTTATTCATGTTATATTTGTTATAAGATCGATTAAAATTTGATTTTTTGAATGTAATACTTTGCTTGTGTTCTTATTTTTGGTTCAAGAGAATATTATTATTATTATTATTATTATATTTGAAATAATAGATAAGAGAACATTTCATTCTAATATTGTTTTGGTGATTAGACGCTAATGAAATTGTGAATGGAGCAGTCGATCAATGCACCAAAGGCAATATGAAGACGGCGGTTGAAACTCCCTAATTAATCATCAAAGTTCGGGTTGTTTTCAATAATTTTAATGCATGTCAAAAATGGTAGAAGGTTGTCGAACTTAGATTGTTCATGTCTTCTACTTGTGAGCTATCATCTAAATAAAAAGTTACGGTTCATTATTCTCGGCTATTTATCTAAACAACCTTTAGACATTTTATCGTAGTCATCTAATTGAAAGTATGAATCGACAAGATTTGAATAACAAAATTCGATTATATTCACACTTTCTCAATGTACAAAATGTTGCAAACAACCACAAGTCTCCGAAGAAACTCGAGCAAGACTTGATCGAATACACGAACACAAACACAAGAAACAGAGTCTAAGAAGAAGACGAAGCAGTAACGTGTTCAGCCTCCACTACCAAGATGGTAGCAGCCTATTTACGCTGGGATCTTTTCTGGAAATCCACTCGTCCAATCAAGTTAAAACGAACGAATTATATTACATAGCACTTCTCTCTATCCCGCTTTCTCTCTTTTCATCCTCTCGGTTACAATGTTAAAACCCTCCAACAACCCATAATAGAAAGGAAAGATCGAGCTTATAAAGATCCTTATCCGAACAAATCGAAGAAATTAAGTCGTTATAACGGTCAAAACAAACATTCTTTCTAGAACCTTTTCCTTGAGGTAAGCCTGAGCAATTCAAGAGCTAAACCCATCTTCAGATGTCGAACCCAAACCTGATATAAGCATTGAACCAAAATCTAACCTGAACCAACTGTATACTGAGCCCATTTCAACAAAACTTCACTAATGACTAAGTATATCGAATGCCAACATCATCTCCAAACAAAGCTCAAACTCGCCTAGCTCAGACCATTCTTCAGTGGACTTTACGACCTCAGAGACCTAAACATGATTACTCAGACATAAGATGAAGCACCTTCAATGCTTCGTTAACCTTATTCATAAGTAATGTCTTCGTAAAAATGTCAACCAGATTAACAAGGGTGGAAATCTTTGAAATCTTCACCCAACCCTGATATGATGATACTTCACATCCATATGCTTTGTCCTTTCATGATGAACATTGTTCTTGGACAAGAATATATCACTCTGAAAATCACATAACACTTCAACTTGATCTTGGTTGTAGCCAAAATCACTTAACAAACCCCACATCCAATATGCTTCTTTCACAGATTCTGTTAAAGCAATATACTCAGATTCAATTGTTGATAAAACAACAACTCTCTGCAATCCCGATTTCCAACACACTGCTGTCCCACAAAGGCTAAACACAAAACCTGAAATAGATCTTCTCTTATCTAAACCAGAATCAAAATCAACATCATAGTACTCAACAAGCTTTAGTTCATCTCTTTTCTGAAAACAAGTTTTCTACCCACTGATCCTTTCAAATACCTGAGAACCCACTTCACAGCTGATACACGACTGGCCAGCCTCAAGCTTGGAGCTAGAGGAGACGCTTTGGACAAGATCCATCTGAAGTATGCACTTGACCCGGAACTTCTTTTGGAGCTAATTTGGGAGATGATTGAAGATCATTTAACACTCATGGAGCTTAATGGAGGTCTTCTAGATCATCAAAGTNGATACACGACTGGCCAGCCTCAAGCTTGGAGCTAGAGGAGACGCTTTGGACAAGATCCATCTGAAGTATGCACTTGACCCGGAACTTCTTTTGGAGCTAATTTGGGAGATGATTGAAGATCATTTAACACTCATGGAGCTTAATGGAGGTCTTCTAGATCATCAAAGTCAGCCACACACTTTGGAGAAGCTTAGGAGAGTCCACACTATCTGCAAGCTTCAAGAAGTCCCGGATGTCATCACTTGTGAATACAAGTGCTAAGTGTGGGTTATTAAGTGGTGGAGTACTCTTTTTTCCTTAGATTGAGCTTTGTCCCAATGGGTTTACTCACCAAGGTTTTAATGTGGCTCTAGGTGCATTTCCAAGCCGACTCATAGCCCTCCAAGAGAGACAAGATTGCAAGGAGTTCAAGTTTGAAGTATTCGACCGTTTCAAGCTCTCTCTTTATATTATGCTTGCGTTTTGGTTTAGTTCATTTTTAGGGTTATGTTTAGCTCCTTCCCTTTAGCTAGAAATAGCTCATGTAAACCAAACTTTGTTTTTAGCTTTTCATCTTTTCAAAATCAAAGAGAACTTTTCTCTCCATGGAAGCTCATGTTCATAGAGTGTGTTATATCTCTCGAACACCATTTGGTGTGTAACATCCAAAGGTTTATCTTGGCGTATCTAAGGTTCAACCATCACCTTAGTGGTCCAACTCGATCCATCCACCATTTCCATCTTTCCTTCCTCCATATTCTATTTCTATCTCACGACCAAGTCATCTCCATTTCCATCCGGGCTTCACTCCACCTCCATCTTCCTTCCATCCTCACGATTACTTCAGTCCTTTGTTCACCCCCTCACTGTCTCCATCCCATTCCCACGGAGCCATCCTCATTCCACCATCATCATCACCTTCATCATCAAGCCAAAAGCTTCCGCCATTCCACTCATTTCATCCCATCCGTCCATCCAAAGTTCAAGATCCCATCTTGTGCTTCATCTCCGAATCTCCTTGCCACCAGCTTGGCTCGACTCTTGGGCAGGAATATATCAGGTGGTATCAGAGCCACCAAGCTCACCATAAGGAGATCCAAGAGCAAAAGGAGTCCTTCTTACCTTTTATCTTCGTTAAAGTTTAGATCTTTTGTGTTCTTGGTCTTTCTTTGCTTTGTCGTTTGTTGATAACAGGTTTTTGCGTTACCCCCGCTGCTGCTATAGATGAGTAGAGCAGAGGGCA
>OVAU01003954.1:0-10569 GCA_900406315.1 Biscutella laevigata subsp. laevigata | reverse complement strand
CTATTAGCTGTTCTTAGGTAAAACCTGAGTGACATCAGACGTGAAGAGTGCTTTTCTACAAGGAGAACTCAACGAGGATGTGTATGTGGAACAAGCACAAGGATTCGAAGTCAATGGTGCAGAAAACAGAGTATACAAGCTGAAGAAAGCTCTATACGGCTTACGTCAAGCTCCTAGAGCATGGTATAGCCGAATTGAGAGATATATCTTGAAGGAAGGATTTCAAAAGTGCTACTGTGAGCATACTCTGTTCGTGAAAAAGGAGAAAGAAACAACTCTGATTATCAGCCTGTACGTAGATGACCTGATATATACGAGCAACTCAATGGAGATGATGGAGAAATTCAAAGAATCCATGAAGAGGGAATTCTCAATGACTGATCTTGGTAAAATGAGATACTTCCTTGGAGTAGAAGTGTTACAAGATGAGATTGGGATTTTTATTAGCCAGAAGAAGTATGCAGCAGAGATTATGAGACGATTTGGACTAGAAGATTGCAATTCAGTTCGAAATCCCATGGTTCCAGGGACGAAATTGTCTAAGGAAGGGAATGGTGCAGCAGTCGATCCAACTCAATACAAGCAGATTATTGGGAGTTTGAGGTACTTAACAGCTACAAGGCCTGATTTAATATTCTCTGTAAATCTTGTTAGTCGGTTCATGGAGAATCCAAGAGAAGAACACATGGTTGCTGTGAAACGCATATTGAGATATGTCCAGGGAACACTTGAGCTTGGGATGCAGTATAGAAGGAATGGAGGAGAAGAGCTGATCGGATACGTAGATAGTGACTATGCAGGAGATCAAGATGATCGCAAAAGCACCTCAGGTTACGTGTTTATGCTGGGAAAGGGTGTTGTAGCTTGGAGTTCGAAAAAACAACTGATAGTCACTCTCTCTNACCGATAGTCACTCTCTCAACAACAGAGGCTGAGTACGTATCGGCATCAAACGGAGCATGTCAAGCAGTGTGGATGAGAAACATATTAGGAGAATTGGGAGCTGCTCAAGAGAAAGGAACAAAGGTCTGGTGTGACAACAGTTCTGCAATTAAGTTGGCAAAGAACCCTGTACTACATGGTAGGAGCAAACATATTCATGTCAAGTTCCATTTCTTGCGTGACCTTGTGGCTGAAGGAAGTATCGAATTGGTGTATTGTCCGACACAGAATCAATTACCAGACGTGATGACAAAGCCAGTAAAGTTGGATACATTTGAGAGGCTGAGAAGTGAGATGGGAGTCTGCATGAAGAAGTAGTTAAACTGAAGGAGCTTCAGTTTATGGGAGGGATTGAAACTAGTAAGAGTCAGCCGAGCTTTTAGGAAGTAGTTGTTTAAGTCTTTGAATTGAATAAGTCTTCACATGTTGAGAAGCACGTTAGAACGTTAGCTAGTTTTTAGGAAGTCACCAACGGCTTCACCTCTGTTTTTTCTATTTAAGTCTTTGTACTTCCTTGATTAAGTTTAAAATAAGAAAAGCTTGGATACTTCTTTGTTCTCTGATTACAATAACATTTCAAATAATGAAACGAGATGACAAGAACAAGCGACAATCAACGAAGGAAGAGCAATAGATAATTGAATCTAAGCGTATATTACCTTAAAACGAAAGAAGGCAATGACTGTCGACGGAGTATGACAGTATTAAATCACTCTGTATTGATCAATCGATTTGCGACGGTGGTGGCGACGGCCACAGAGGAATAATCTTGACAAGAAACTGATGATACCGATCTCTACGACAAGTGAAAGAGTGGTGGGCCTTTGCTCAGATTTTCATACAGACGTGAGGCCCAATTTATAACTACAGGCCGAGCTTTCTTTGGACCCATTTACAAAATCCTGTTTTTTGCGGTTTCTGAATCCAGAAATAAACGAAAGAAATTCTTTTATATTCTAACTATTCTAAAGGCCCGGCCGGCCCAAACGAACCGACGTCTTCATCACTTTGTTAAAAACGTAATAAAACAATTTTGTGCTTTTAACTTATGAGGAGACTAAGATGAATTTAAAATTATTAAAACTAAAATGAGTTATTATTAGAAAATTAATACAAAAATAAAATAAAAATATTTATTAGAGGTAAAAACGGAAATAAATATAAAATTTATATTGAATTTTAGATTTTCGCAAAATAATTTTTAAATAAGTTAAACAAAAATTTATTGTACAAAAATTTCTTAAAATAAATCTAACAAAAATATACCAATAATCATAATTTTATTTCTATTCATAATAATTTTTAAATTTAAAAGTAGTTTAATATAATCCATTATATCTTTCCATATAAAAATATATTAATATATTTGTAACAACATATTTTTAATATAATCATGATTATCTAATTACAATATTTTATAAGTACATTTATAAAAATAAATTTAAAATAAAAAATATTTCATTTTATACCATCATAAATTAAATGAAGAAAAATATTCAAATAGTAAATAATAGCTAAAATGTAACGATAATTTAATGTTCCAACGGCTATACTCACAAATAAATTATGAGTGAATTTCATATATAATTAATATTTATTAGGTATCAAATATTCAAAACTAAAATATTTTAAATTATAAAATTTTAAATAAAAAAACAAATCACGAGTAAAATTCTAGTTATTAAATAAACGAAGGATGGTTTCCTGCATGTAAAAGTATAAAGTGTGGATGTATGTGATTCATTGTCATTGTCTATTGGTTGAGTTTGCAATAATTTCTTTCAAAATTAGAGATTTACATTTAATTAGTGCATCTTTTTTAACGTGTTTACGCTAGACATATCAAATCAGTTCCATATGATCAGTTCTCAATTTTCTTCTCAAAAAAAATAATAATTATAAATTCATTCAAGTGCTAGTTTTACAATCGCACATGAAAGTGTATCATGATTGATATCAATAAGTGTATAGATAGTTCCATGAATTGATTAGAGTGGTAAAAGACCATATCGATTTCTGTAAACTGGGTCCAGAACCAGAACAATCATATGTTGGTCCATATTCGCATAACTATATCCATACTTATTTACCCCATTATTTATTAAGATTCTTACAATATATGGGACATTTTATTGTATCTTTCTTTGAAAAAAAACTATTGAAAGTCATTAATTTGAAAAAGAAATGTGTATTGTAATAGTCTACATGTCATTAATTATTATTTTTTTGTTACAATACATGCTACGGAATTTGATCTCAGATGATAACACAACAATTACACTAATATAAACTACTAAACTATATTTTGATTGTCAGTAATTATCCTCTCTTTTCTCTTCTTATTTGTTAGTGACATATGTCATTATCTCATCAATAATTTACAAGCTGCCGACATATAAACGTACTAGTTAAAGTATCTATGAACCACACACTTTGATAATGAAGTATCAAGTCTGGATAAAATTCACAAGTGGATAATAGAAATAATTTAAAGACCTTCAAAAATCTAACAAGAGAGAAAATAAGTTTTTTTTTAAAAAAAAAAAAAACAAGAAAAGAGAATGTGTGCTTCTGTGTTAGAATTCGAGCGACAACGATTGCATATAGTTTGTACGATCACTTTTATTTCCTCTGTAAGATTTGGATTTGTTTGCATCATCGTATCTCTAGTTGTTGTTCTTACAACTGCCGTTAGTTTTTCATGCTCAAACTCAAATGTTATTTAACATTTTTTTAATTCAAAGAACTACACTAAAACTTTTATAAATTAATATTCAATATATTAACGATCACAATAAAATAATAAATTATCTCAGTCACAAATTAGATAAATACAAAAACTAACGAAATACGACGATAATATAATAAGATAATAAAATTTATAGTCACAATAATAATATAAATAAATATAGAAATTTTCACATATAGCTAAACTGTTTTTTTTTTTTTTGGGAGTTAAAATGTTTTTGGAATAATTTATTATTTTCTATTGCATTAAAAACTTTAAAATTATAATAGAGATTTTACTATATATAAATAACATCATCATAATAACATCGATGGGTTTATAATTTTTGGGTAATTGATTTTGGTTAAATGAAACTATCGTAATACAGGCAAAACACGTTGGCAAGTATGTTGTGAACAAAAGGAGAAAAGAAACCTCTGCCGACAAAATACAGAAAGATTTCTGAAGTAGTGATTAAAGTATGAGTCGTTGTGAATGGTCCTTTCGACTTGCTAAAGGCCAAAACATTGAGCTAGAATTGCTAATTGGTCAACAAAACTACTGTCACTTTCAGTGGTACCGAAATTGGGAAACGTGCTTTTGGCTAAGGTAAGTCTTTCACACTTTCTTGATATTTTTTAAAAAGAATCATTGGTTTTTGTCGGTTACTATTAATTTACATTAACCAATTAGTCTTTTAGCTATTTTGGAACAATTGATCATTTAAGGTTCAACTGGTTTAAATATAGTGGTTACGGTTGCAGTTGCGGGAGTTTATGGATACTGACAATAACAATTTATAACATTATAAAATGATTTGAACGCCTAGTTTAATGATTGTAGAAAGGTGTATTAGCGGGATATATATGACTGGTAAAATAGTGGTTATAATAACGATTAAACAAAAAATAGATAAATAAATACTATATATATATTTATAAAATAAAACTATGATCTCTGTAATATCATTTTTAAGATTTTGTTTTTATTTGTTAAAATTATAATCCACTCCAAAAGATAAAAGAATTTTATTATCATTGATATTATATATTGTAAAAATAATTACTTTTTTACTCTGTTCAATCATATATTGTAATTATAACCCTTCTGAGTTATGGATATATTATATTAATAATAAAATGGATCGAACCTGTTTACCTCTTGCATCTCACACAAAGATATTAATATACAGACATGTAATGTAATACAATTGGTTTTTGTAAGAATGTAAAATCGTATAATGAACAGATAAAACCCTTTGTTTAGTTTTCACTAATATACTTTAAGTTTTTCAAGAATATAGAGATGACTTTTCAAGTATTCTTGTCCCTTCTTCTTCCATAGCTAGTTTGGTCCAATATGTTTCTCTCATGGAAAAACTCTTAGTCCGTTTGAGTTTGTTTCCTTTAACACAACTTCTACATAAAAACCCGAGGGGGAAAAACATACATTCATTCGTAAGGGAAACATATTTTATTAGGGTTTAAGAGTTTTTGGTAATCTCATATAAAAAGATATTATAATATTGAATTTTCATTTTAAAAATTTTTAGTCACCCGCAACCACAAACGCTTACGGAAATGAGCTTTTGGATTTGAGAAATTTAAGACAATTTTAAACGGTACGAAGCGATTCAAAACGATTTATATGATTAACATAAATCACTATAATCAATCACAAACGCCCACAAACATAATATTTGCAGGTAATTGTTGATGAACCATTCAAATTATAATCACTCATGCATTGAACGCGCAAATACTTTGAATTTGATTAATAAAAATATAGATTGAAGCCATAGAAGTTGGTCGGTCATGAATTTGGTGGCACTACGTACACCTCTGACTTGGTCGGTCATAAAACAGAGATGGATCTATGGATCTACATCGTCTTAGGATTCTACAAGTATGGGAAACAAAGAAAATGCAAGTGACGAATGTCAAATTTAATGCCAACATTTAATGCTAAACGTGTATATAGACAACAACCATTTTGGTAGGGCACTTACAACGCGTGTTTCTTCGCGAGTTCTTCACTCAATTCACAATAAAATATTGATTTTTTGGGTTTCTTCAGGGAAGAAACAGTTCTTCCGGTACAACCGCGAAGAAACAGCTCTTCGTCACCAATTTTTTTTTTTTTTTAACTCACCTCTTTAAAGAAAATTGATCCCGCGTTTAACGCGGCTACTATTATAATAAAAATATTTTTTAATAAAATATAATTTTATTTAATATAGTTAACAAAATATATTTAGTTTACATTCAAAATTTTATCAAATTATCGATAAATATATCAATATTCACGATAATTATTTCATTATCATTATTTAATTGAATACTTTTATTTAATATCTTAGTTAGTCGGTTAGAGATAGTTTAGCCTACTTTAAAAATTAAATTATTTTCTCATTATCATTATTTAATTAATTGAATATTTTATGTAATATCCTAGTTAGTTGGTTAGAGATATTTTAGTTTATATTTTTTAAAATTATAGATATTGTAATTTAAATCATTCTAGGCAATATTATGAGCAATCGAATCCGAGTTCGGGATCACGCAATACACCAACAATTGAAAGCGAATTTGGTTGAGAATATTTGGCTCAAGTTCGGCACGAATCAAGATTACAATTAACAACTTTAACCCGTTTAAATATGTACTTCTTTTTATAATATGTTTTTATTGCATTTTATTTATAATTATATGTTATATGTTATGAAATTAATAATAAGTTTAAAGAAATTTAAATAAATTTCTTTTTATTTCAAATATTATAATTTAAAAAATATTAATATTTTAATCTTAAGAACATCTACCTAATTTTACCATTGAAGCCCTCTTTTTATTTAAAATTCCTAAGTTTCTTCGTGGATTTCTTAACATTATTTATGATTAAAAAAAGCTTAAGAACCCTAATTTAAATATTAGCATTGCACATGCTCTTAGGATCTTAGATATTATACAACGTCGTATTTTAATCATCATAACCCACTGATACCCTCCGGTATATGTGATCTTTATATCTATATATACAGTAAAACCTCTATAAATAAATAATAGTGAAACTTGAAAAATTATTAATTTAGGGAGGTATTATAATCGATAAATTAATAAATATTAATTTATAGTATAAGTTAATAAAAATTAATTTATAGAATTTTTTCCCAATTCATACTTTCTTAGAATTTTGTTTTTTTACTAAAATTTTTTGATTATATTAGTTAGTATTCTTTTTAATATTTTTCTTTTTAATAATTCATTTCGCTTCCTTATTTATATTTTTTTTATTATCTCAATAATTTTCTTTATTATTTACTTAATAGTTTTAGATTAAATAGAAGATTCCTAGTATTCACCTTATTTCATATTTATTTTCTTAATTCTGATAACCTAATTATTATTTTTTTGCCCAAAACTCAACATCAATTTTATTTTATTTTTCATTAAACAACGAGTTACATATATTAAGAAATCAATCATGATAAAGTATGCAAAAATTTATGTGAGTAAAAAATATAAATAGTAATAAGAGCAATTAGTTTTATTCACCTAAATATTATAAATGAACTCTAAAAGGATTTCAACTTCAAAAAGGTAAAAAATAAACAAGTATTTTCAATAAAAATGATTAAATATATATATATATATATATATATATATATGAAAAATCATATATTTATTAATTTATGTTATTATTGGGACCATATTTTATATAGAGATTTCTAAAAAAAATATTATCTTATTATATTATCGAACTTTGCTTATTTTTACATTGGCCCAACTCCGCACCGAGATAATTTATTAATTTATCGAGTATAAATTTATAGAGGTGATATTGTATATCAAAAATTTCCTTGTGTTAATTTCTTTTTAGACTAAAAGACTAACTGTTTTGAATATATTAGTCTTTGCTAGGAAGCCAATTTGGATGCAATTTAGTTATATAGAAATTTAAAATAATTCAAACATCAATTAGGTACAAAACCTTATTAAATGTTTAGAGATAATTTAAAGGATTTATGCTATGATACAAACAAAAAAGTAGGACTCGACCCACTCGTTGACTCAATATTTGGTAAATATTCAACCATTTGATGGTGGATCCACTCCTCACTCCCCATATAATTTATCATATGATCTATTGATTTTTTCTTACATATATTAATGGTTAATTGAATAAAACTTATCAAAAAGGACTTTTTCACTCATTATTTGACATCAAGTTATCTATTAATACAAGAGAAAAATAAAATTGAATAGTAGAACATAGCCGAGAAATATAGAAGGTGATGTTAATCTAATCGTTCTCCATTTAATAGTACTAGTTATTAGGATGGAGATTCAATTCTCTATAAAAACATTTACTTTTTTCTCATTTTTGATAGTTTAAACTATTGAACCGATTTGTTAAATTTATGTGAATTTAAAAGAAAAAGAAAATAGTTTAGAGCTTAATTAGTTTCTTGAGATTGGTGGTTTAGACATTACAAACAATTTGTGGAAAATAATATGTGAAATAAGGTTTGATATTCCTAGATACTACAACTATTAGATATAAGTAAGACTAAGGTTTTGTAACATAAAAACGCCACCTCCTCTCTCTCGTTAAAACCATAAACGTCGCCTCCTTTCTTATTTGAAGCTTTTTTCCTCCGCCAGTGGCCTCCACGACGTCGGTGGGGGAAACCTCTTGTTCTCCTTGTTAGCTTGCTCTCTTTTTAGGTTGTAAAGTGTTCGAGTTCGCCGGTGAAGCTTTCCCTGTCGTTGGCAAGTCTCTTCTTTCTTTGCATGTTGCATATATCGGTTCTGGTTTTGGCAAGATCTCTTCTCTGGTTTAGATCTGGTTTTTGTTAGTTTAATCTTAGCTAGATTAAATCAAGTTCGTGTTGTCGTTTGATGTTCACTTTGGTTTGGTTTCGTTTGAATATGTTCTATGTGATTCCGATCATTAGTATGTCTGTTTTCTTTTTGTTTAAGATTGTCTATTGCAGTTCTGTTTTTAACTCGACGGGTATTCGGAGTTAGGTCAGATTTGCTTTTAGGCATAATTATCGTCTGGATTTAGGTTTAATCCATATGGGTTCATTTATGCCATATAATATCTTTCGGTTTAACAAAACAATTATGTGTTTCTCGTACCAAAGATTCATCGAGTCATATTTGTTGTTGCTCGTTGTATCAACTCGCAAATACGAGTGGAAGAAGATCAACGATCCTTAGGCGATCAAGACACTCTTAATAATCGGCAGAAACTTACTTCGCTCATACTCATCAACCTTATCTTATTAGCCCTTTCCGATATTAGCTATTGTTATCTTTATTTCTGTTAAACTTTTATGAATTGCTGATAAATTATATCTCTTTCCAGTTAAAAAAAAATTGCATACAAACAATACATATTATTAGCCATTTGGTTGATATAACTTTTGGCTTTTGTCCCAGATGGTAAAAAAAAAGAGAGAGGGGAATATATTATCTTTATTAAGGATGTCGAATATTGTGTATACTTTTCGCTTTAATAATTTTATTTTGAAACTATTAATTATTGGACACTGAAATTCCAAAACTTTACAGCTTTCTTCCAAAGAAAGCAATAACAATCATCACCATATACATAAGTTCAATGTTCTAACTAGGCCTAGATAAATTATCCGGTTGTCATGGAATCGAACCAATCCGAAAAAGAGAATATCGAAACTGAAATAAATTAAAAAAATAATTGAATGGTTCCAAATTTCTATAACCAAAGAACCGGTCTCGAACCATACCGAACCGAGAATCAAATAGGTACCCGAAATAAACTTAAATAACAAAGTATTCGTAATATTTCTTACTAATTTAACTAATATTTCTTCAAAAGAGTGAAATATTTTAATTTCGTTATAGATTTTTTGGTTATTTTGGGATATAGTTATTTTCGGATATTTTCGAGTATTTTGGATAAAAAATAGCTAAATTAAACTAGATCCAAAACAATTTGGTTAAAAAAGATTCATGCTAAAATACCCGAAAAATAATCGAAACTGAACCGAACCCGAACCAGTACCGAAAAAATGACAAAATACCCGAACGGTTCCTAAAATCTTCTACCCAAATAACCGGATCCGAATGGATACTGATCTGAACCCGAATGAGTAACCAAATGCCCATACCTAGTTCTAAATATTGGTTTAGGCGGTAATTAACCTATGATTGATACCATTTTACTATAATTGATTTTTTAAATCGGTTATTCGGATCAAATCAAACTAAATCGGGTTAAATAGAGTTATATTCGATTAATCAGATTAAATCGGTTAACTGGTTTGGAGTGATATTTTTTATAAGTTCTTAGTTTTGTTTAATGATTTAGGTCAATTGGACAGATTTGTCTAGTGGAAAAATAAAATTAAAAACAGAAAACATAATTTGATGAATCAAGTAGTACATTAGAGTTTGATTATTCTGAAATTTAGATTTGAGTTTTATGCGACTTTTTAAACATTGCATTAGTTTTTTTTTTTTTTTTACTCCAGAGGAACTAATATAGATGAAACGTTTATACAAAGCTTTAACCGAAACAAACGACAAACATAACTAACAAAGAGGGTAACGGGTTGATAAGTTGAAGACGGGAGCAGAACCAATTGAAGCTGATGCCAATTATTTTGAGTATCTTGAACGAGTTTATACAAAGCATTTTTTAATAAAATAGTTTATCATTGCGTCTTGCCTCTATTTTCTAATTTATAGTTGAAATTTCTATATATATTGTTTTTTACCGTTTTCTAATTTTGGTTGTTTATTCTATGGTATTATTTTTTTTTTTTATGAAATCTCTATGGTATTATTTAAGGATCACTTTTAAAAAAGAAACATTTAAATCAATAAAATATTACATGATATATCATTAGA
>OVAU01003953.1:0-10571 GCA_900406315.1 Biscutella laevigata subsp. laevigata | reverse complement strand
TTCTCTTAACTCTGAGCCCACTGCTCCAATACAAAATGGGCTCGATCCCCTGGCCTAGCATTCACCCACTATTGAGCCCACTGCTCCACAAGAAAACCAACTTTCACCAACACATTCATTTGGGCCCGTCTCTCCCATTTCTCAATCCATCCCTTCTCTTGGGCCCATGATCCAACAATAACCCTCACCAATTTTAGACCAAGTATCTCATCCTCCCACTATATCTCAACCGTATCCACCTCCACCGAACCCCATCCCCACGCCGTCATCTTCTTCTCCACCTCTCCACAACACACAAACTGCAATATCAGTAATATAACCAGAAGCCAGACATTAAAGAAAATCATCTGTCGTACAACTCAGCCGTTTTTAAAACATTTGCCAGCTGTTTAAGAAACAATTATAATCCTACTTATATTTATTTGATATTATTATGATAAAAAATTAAAAATAAATTAAGATTTTTTGAGTTTTTAATGCTTCGGAATTTTTAAAATGGATATGAAATATTCAATCTATAAAACATCATATTTGTAAAAAGTTCCACATCAACTAAAAACAATAAAATAATATAAAATAATTTTATAAGTAAGTTAAAATGCTGAAATGTTGAACTATAAGTCAGAAATTTGATTTTGTCGGCATCCAAGTTACATAATTTTTGTTTTGTTTATTTAATTTCGTAACTAAATCGAATGAGTAAATTAGTAAATATAAAATATTTATATTTAAAAACAAAAACTATTTTTCTATTTAATATTGATTAAAAACATTAAATTTTAAATATTTCATCCCACGCATGGCGTGGGTCACAATATAATATCACAAGTTGAGATGTCTTATCACGCAGCTATGATGTCCTATAATAGGCAGCTATTATGTCGTGACACGAGGGAAGAGATGTCTTTTTACGTTACCGATGTAAGAGAGAACGGTTCAACACTAGAATCGAGTAAACATGGAACGCGGTATTTTCGAATTTCATCGCTAACGGATGAGTTATCTTGTTTTTATTTTCGTCGTAGCCGAGGTCTAAGAAACAATTATACAAGAATCACCCGTTTAGAAAAGTTTCTAACTCTTAGTAGATCATCTGTGAAGTAATAAACAAGAGCCAAAATTAAACACAATGCATCCGTCATTAAATATAACTCAGCCATAATTAAACAGCTATTCAGCAGTTAACATACAAATTTTATTCCATAAATAAACCGTTAGTAATAATTCGATCGGAATACAACCAAAAGTCAGCTGGTAAAGAAAATATTTTATCCATATTTCTTGAACTAAACAGAAATCGGCCGTTTAAAAAAACATTTTTCCCCCGTAGATCTATCGATCGGCCTTCGAGCCTTTGTAATCTGTCGAGTTGTGTTAATGATATATCATTTGTATTTCTATGTTTAAATGCAGAAGAAGCTTGAATTCCATCGACGTAATATAACCAGAATCAGTCGTGAAATTTGGCTTAATATCAGTAAGCTAGTCGTATAGAGTTAACTTATACAACATATTAAACATAAATCAGCCGTGAGTCATTTGTTCCCTATTCGTAACTTGTGCCTTGTTATTCGCTATACGCAAATCACCCGTGACTCATTTATTCCCTATTCGTAACTTGTCAATTTATTTTTTGAAGTTATATTGGTTATGATGATGTCTATGAAGATATCTTGTGTCTGTTCAAATTCCCAATTTGTAAATTGTTCATGATCAAGTGATGACTATTCGTAACTTGTGCCTCTTATATACGTGCGTATTTATTCCATATCATGAGTTCACATCTCCATCACAAAACATCGAAGAACTTCGAAAGACCCACGAATCAATGGCGGATGATTCATCAAGAGAGGTTCAGAGTCCATTTCGGATACCAGAAGAAGCAGAATATGTTCATATCAAAATGGTGCTTCCAACAACATGGAGCTCCACACCGGAGGACCGGAAGCATGTCAGGGCTCTTCTCGAATATTTTCAGGACGTTCTTAAGCGTATTGAATAAGAACTGTTTTTTGTAGTACTTTTTCTTTTCCATTTCGTAGTCTGTTTTTTGCAGTTTCATTTTATATGCAATCAAATAAGAAACCGTTAACCCATAAATCAGCCGTAATCGATATGTTGTTTGGATTTTTTTTGCATATACAATTAAATAAGAAACGGTAAATCCATTAATCTGTCGTAAATGATAACTTTACGAAAACATAAGTCAACTTCAATATACAAAAACATAAATCAGCTTAAAAAACGATCAATCCTTTAATCACATATAACCTGTAAAGCAGCCAGAATTAATTATACGAGGGAAACGATGACTTATTACGTTACCGAGGTAAAAGTAATTTATTTATTTTTTTAACGAGAACCCAGGTAAAAGTGATTATGAGTTATTATTTATTATTTAACAAGAACCCAGGTAAAAGTAATTATGAGAACCCAGGGAAACGATGACTTATTACGTTAACAAGGTAAAAATAATTTTTTTTAACGAACACCCATGTAAAAGTAATTATGAGTATTAAGATTATTGAAATTATTTTCTCCATAAAAACAATTTCTCACAAAATTCAGCCAAGAGTAAAACATAAGCCAGGCGCCATATAAAATTATGTATCCCTTAAAACAACCGTGAAGAGTTACTTGGCCGTAATGAGACCACAGAAAGTCAGCCGTCAACCGTAACAAGGTCGTGATAAATACCAATCAGCCATGTAAGCTTTATTATAACACGTAAGTCAGCCGTGTAATCGAATGTTTTCAGCAATGTTGTTGGGATATTGTTAATGCTAACAAGAGATCTTAATTTTAGTAACAGATGATTTGTATGTATTATAATAACAAGTCGTTATCTTAACTGTTTTATTTTTGTTAGTCACTTAGTTGTTATTAATAGTAGAAAATGTTGATTTTAAGTATCGCTCGTCCTCAAATCTAAATAAACAAAATTTTAGTGATCTTATTGGCTTCACTTATCGATGCATCACGTAATATTTATATTTTTATTGTCTACATCGTTTCGAACACTACTTCATGTATTGTTTATTTCATACCTTATACATCCCTAAATAATGTAAAATATTACAAGTTCAGATGTCTTATCAGGCAGCTCTGATGTTCTGCTAGGCAGCTATGATGTCATAGATGGAAATGAAGTCTTTTTACGTTACCGATTTAGAAGAACGTTGCATTAGCGGTATTGTCTCTTTCATTTATAATGGATTAGTTATCTTGTTCTTATGTTCGTCATATGAAACATAATTAGAACAGAATCAGCCGTAGAAAAATTTGCTAAATATGAATTCAGCCTACACACCGTTATTTACTTGGTGGCTCATATATGTTTGATTCCAAGGCTGAATTTTTACAAAAAATCTATTTTCTCCTAGTCCTATAACCTACACACAATTTTACGGAACTCCACAACAGAGGACCGTTCGCTCATACTCTTATCCATTAATTACCGCCAATCCAACAAATATGATTATTACAGTATTTAATTTCTTTTTCATCTTCATCTTTGTCTTCTTTCTTCCTCTTCGTCTTTAAAGGAAGATGCGTTTCATACAAATAACTAATTAGTACCGAAACTTTTTCTTCCCTAAAAACATTTCCTATTGACTGTTCTCTGGCCTTCTCGCCCAAACTTTCACAAGGCCTTTATCATGGAGTCTGATAATGACATCTCTGTCATTCTGCGCCTGGTTGGCTTTCTCGAGCATGCCGTCTTGTCATTGTAACCATACTGAGGGATGGTCACTTGACATTGCATTCGTCCTTACGTGGATGTGATATTGATAGGCGCCATTTGACCGGGGAATTGTCTAGGAGGCAGTTCTAGATTATATTCCTCACATGCTGGGATGTTTGTGCCTTTGTGAGGTTCCTTGGTATGTTTCTAATCATGGAGCTTCTGCTTTTCGAGCATGTAAAGGCCTTCTCCTTACTTCATCTTTCCGTGTTTTGGCGTTTGTGCCTTTTTTAGATCGTTCAATAGGCCTTCGAGCCTTTGTAATCCGTCGTCTTTTCTTAATGAAATATCATTTCCATCTTTGTTTCAATACACAAGTAACACAGCCATAATCAAACCAGAACTCAGACATATTCGATCATAAGTCAGCCGTTGGTTTAATGTTCGGAGTTTATCTCCCTTTAAAGTTCATATACAATAAAATTCACTCAACCATAAAAAAGAACTACATCATAATACGTGAATTAGCCTTACTGTGAAACTCAACCATAACAAAAACAAGACCTGCCATTTTTGAATATTTAAGTTCATTATATCAGCCGTGAAACGTTACTCACTCTGCAGTACCACAAGTCTGTCGTGAAAGAAATAATCATATAACGAGGGAAACGATGACTTATGATGACCTATTATGCAGCTGTTATGTCATATTACGAGGGAAACGATGACTTATTACGTTACCGAGGTAAAAGTAATTAATTTTGTTTTTATCTTCCTCTTTTTCTTCTCTCTTCCTCTTCGTCTTATTTACGTAATGGTTGAGGTATGAGACAATGTTAATCCACATGTCAGCCGTCGTATACCTTAGTTATTGCAGTGAAATACGAGATTTGAGGTAATGGAAAAACATTGTCTCATACAAAGTTGACTCAGTCGTAACAGCTCTTATAACTCAGCCGTTGTAACATAATAAGTATTCTTAAATCAACCATAAAAGATTATTGTCGTAATAATATTTTTTGTCTTCTCTTTATGCCTCTTCGTCTTTAAAGGGAGATGCGTTTCTTCGTCGTAATCAAACAAAATGTGCATTCTATTATAACATCTCGTTGTATCTATGCTGATTAATATTGCCTAATCCATCAATACTCGGATCATCGTCTTCCGCCGTTGAAAAAAATTATAATAACTCAACCGTTATAACGTAATAAGTTAGCCCCAATAACAAAAGATCATGACGATTGGAATATACTACTATTTTCTAGCCGTAATAACTATTATAACTCAGTCGTATAATATTTAAATATAACACATCCTTTAAATATAACACATCCGGCTTCATCAACGGCTTCATCGACGGATGTGGAGTTCGAGAGCGAAGGGAGTGGTGGAGTAAAAGGGGTGGGGGAAGAATCAGTTCGTGGAGTTGAATCGGGTGAAGCATCGGTTTTGGGGAAAGGAGTACGCCGTCTAATGGCATGCCGCGGTACTCCGATGCTGCCGGTAGACGGACCGCCGTGGCCAAAAATACTCAATTTCCCGCAACCGCCACATGATGAGGGATATAATTCTCGATAGTTATTTAATTTTGATGTTGTCTAGTAGTCTAGTTGTCTAAAATTTCATGCAACGTAAGACTACTTTTATGATGCGAAGAGTGGGGCCATGAGGGACACATGGTATAAAGCTATTGGTTGTTGTGGTATTCTTGATATTTTTTTTCACCCGAATAATTTGAGCTACTTTATCTCATAATAAAATATTAGTCTATTTATGAAACTCGTTATATCCAAATTCATAACTTTTACTCTATAAATATAATAAGGGAATATAAACATTTATCTTTTCTTTTTAAATAAACGAGAATAGAGGTAAAAGTAATTAAAAGCAACGAAAGGATGTCGTTAAGATTTAACGGACGAGTAACTAAACGCAGTTGTCTTCTTCAGCAACAGAAAAAACACCGCCAGTCATTTCGAAAGAAAATCAAACAAAGCTATTATGGCGAACAGAGCCCCTTCTCTGGCTAATCTGCCCAACGAACTTCTAGCAGATATCAGGGTCCGTGTGGCGAGGTTGAGTGTTAAAGATTGTGCAACTCTCTGCAAGGTAAGCAAAGCGTTTAGAAGGCAGTGGAATACTGAAGGCGTTCGAAGGGTATGTCATCTTTGTCCCCTGGAATTTGTTCCCGCCATAGGAGACAGTGCAGAGATTATGATTTTAGCCGTTGCCAGGACACAACTTTGTCAGGCCGGGAATTCCGATGCACTCTACAGGGAAGGAATGACTTCCTACTTCGATAGCAGAAGAACGAAGAGAGCAGATGAAGGTCTGGCTCAATTACAATTCGCTGCAAAGAATGGTCACATCAAAGCCCGGTTTCTCTACGGCATGATTCTAGTCTCATCGGATCTCGAAAGAAGGGACGAAGGTTTCAGCATTTTGGCTACGCTGATGCAACCAAGGTTTCTAGAATCCAAGCGTCGGATTGGGCTACTGATTGACACACGTTTAAATGTTTATCAAAGTTACAAGGAGGTCCAAAGAAGGCCGTTTATATGTTGGTGAAGTTTTATGCTGATTGCGACTGTGATGATCCAGTTATGGAGGACGCGTCTTATTGGGATAATGAAGCAGTTGAGTATGACCCCCCTAATGATCCGATGTGTTAGAAAATTTTTTGGGACCGTGAAACGAATATCTTATTTCATACTCTCTATCCGAGATGTGTAAGAAAAACAGCAGAATTGTGTAAGCAAAACCGCTGACTAGTGTTTTCATTTCATCTCGGTTACTCCTTAGCGGCTGAGTGAAGGATGATAATATTGTCTTACTTGGCTGAGTGGTGTCTATAATGGATGGTTAACGACGATGAGATATGTTTCCATTTTTTCTTAACGTTTGGTTCACGACTGAATTTTGTTTTGGATACTACTTAGTTTTATTACGTCTGAGTCCTTGGGAGATAAGTTGTCTATACCTATTACGGATTGATTATTAGTTTAATTATGTATGAGTTCTGTTTTACCAAGGTTTCTTGTGTTTTGAAAGAAATACATACTCAAAATTTCACAACATTGGTCAATATTTTTACTTTTTTCCTCCATCCAATAAAAGGTATGAAACGACTACTTTTTAGTTTTTGTTAAGTTGCATTCTGCTTTTATCATGGCCGAGTTATTTTAATGACTGGTTTCGAGATAATTATAATTCACATAACGGCTGCTTATGGTCTATGACATAATAGGACATTATGTGTTAATTTTTAGTATATTAATATGGGTGATTAATAGTGAGTAATTGTTTGGTTTTATTTATACGGCTGTCTTTTATTTCTCTCAATATGGCTGAAAAAATCGGCCGAAATTAAAACAAAATCATCCTTAGAAATAAGTCTTATAAGTCTTACACGGCTCAGTTTCGTTTATATTTTTATTTAAAAAATATTTTCCTTCTGTAAACCGATTTTGAAACCGTGTACTTAAGAAGAAACTTACACGCCAGTAATTATTTCTCTGTAAAAAACGGACTCACCCTCGAATCGTCATCTTCTCCAACATCTCTTAAACACTATAGTAATCGTTATTTTTCCAAAATCGTCATCTTCTCTGAAACTATTAAACACTCTAGTAAGTCTTTTCTCTAAAATCGTCATCTTCTCCGAAATCGCATTCACACTCATCATCGTCTTCGTCGTATTCTCCGGTAAGTTGCGACCGTGTTTGATTTCTGTTGCAACTGAGTTTGATTCTCCTGCGGCTGAGTTTTATTTATGTTTTGGCTGACCATGATTCATATCAGGGTTGTGGGTTATTTCTTATGGAATGGTTGCCTTAGTTTCTACAGCGGTCGGGTAATATACTATTTTGTGGATGATTTATATTTAGGGTTTAAGGCTGAGATAGTTTTCTTAGGGGTGGGTTATTTATTATGTTTTGGCTACGTTTAATTTAGGGTTTAGGGATGGGTTATTAATTGTACTACGACTGAGTTATATTTCCAATAGAGGCTGGATTAATTGTATATCGGCCAATTTATATTTGTCTTCTTACACTCAGTTGGCTGTCTCTCAATATCGAGCAGAACAGGATTACCCTCCAAGACTTTACGCTGATGGGGCTTCTAATCTCGAAAACAAAGATATTAATAACTATTGTCGTATTGGAGATTTACCAACTGTTAGAGACATAGTAGGTAGTGAGGTGTGGGAAAAACTTAAGGATTCTCCCCTTGGAATCATTGCTAAGCTTGTTGAAAGCAATGTCGTTTGGTCTGGTAAGACCGTACATTACCTACTTTGTAGACAGCTTCGCGTATAGAAGAAGAAGATTTGGAGTATCGTTCATGATCAACCCATCAGGTTTGGATTAAAGAAATTCCATGATATAACTGGGTTAAACGTAGACCCACTACCAACGGAAAGATTCGAACCCGAGCAATGCGAAGGATTCTGGAGAGATGAACTGAAGGTGGAGCTTGGGTCGGGACCCAAGTGGATACACTTGAAGTCCGCATTAAAGGTCTGTCAGAAATGGAGTGCTGAAAAGCGAAAATGGTTGGGCCTTTTATATCTGCAAGCCACGGGTGTTCACGCTCTGCATCCAAATTCTCGGATACCCTTTGAGAGTGCAAAAAGAGTATTCGACGATCAAGCTATGATGCCATATCCATGGGGTTGTATTAGTTTCAAAGTTCTTGTTGAATTTATCAAGACGATGAGTCCTACTGGTAAATCATACTACGTCAAGAGCTGTATCTACGTGTTATTGGTTTGGGCGTATCAATCTGTCATTTGCTTTGGAGAGCGTTTTGGGGGAGAGGTAAACCACGCCTCCGAGTTTCCGCTTCTTCGATGGAGTGGAAGCCGTCCACGTGCAAGTTTTGACACTCTCCTCTCCGAGAAGCTCAGAGATTATGGCAGTGTAATAATTCAGACCATTTGAGAATTTGATCCTTTTGATTGTCTTCTTAGCTGAATTATGATAGCTGATTTATATAGTGTTTATTTACTCCATTGCGGAGTTTATTTTACTTTGAAGGCTGACCTACAAATTACTCTGTGCAGGTGCGCGTGAGGAATATGGTGATGAAGGACACTTTAGACGAGCTAAAACCCGAGTGGCGGGATGAAGAAAGTGACCCAAAAGTTGACAGGTTGATAGAAGACATACACGCACGCCGTTTTGTTACAGGTTTCTGGGGGCCTATCAACCGAAACAACAAAAGAGGGAATGTTGGAGTTGCGGGTGATACTGACCAGCCGGCGAAGAAGCAGAAGAGATGTAAGAAACAGAAGGAAGTTGTTTATGTGGAGGGCAAGAGGGAGAGGACTGAGGGAAGCTCAGCCACCATAGTGGACCACAATACGACGGTTATGGTTGGCCTAGTTGAGGCACTGAAGAAATTGTACAGCAGATTAGACAGACATGAAGGTGTAGTTTCTTGACAACTTGAAGAAATGCGGCGAGATACGGATGTCAGAATTGCTGATTTGGTCGGGCCGTGTTGGCAGATATGGAAGGTAGACTTGTTGAATTTCAGCAGAACCTTAGTCGAGTAGTCGTAGAAGCAATCGAATCGTGTCTTAAATCATCGGCGATAGGTGACACAGCCGGAAACCTCATGGAAATACATCATCCCCCATCTATAACATGGGCCTCCCCCTCACCGCCGACTAAAAGTCCGCAGGAAAATTCCGTTAATAGTCCAGTCGCAGCTAAGGCCGCCCCTGTTACAGGTTCAGGTTCGGATGATAAATTGAATCCTGCTGAGAAGTCAAAACTTCGTGAGGTGCAGCGGGATTTGGTTCCGGATTTTGGTAAGGTCGGTGATCAAATCCCTCCTCATAAGAAACGAATCATAACTAATAAAAAAGCCCAAGAAGTGGTGAATGAGATCCCAGTTCCAGTAGCGGCTGAGGAGGGAAAGAGAAAAACAACGGCTCAGTTAAAGGAGAAAAAAGCGGTTGAGGTAAGGGAGTTAAAGGAAAAAAAAAGCGGGTGATAAGAGAGCGGCGGATGAGTTAAAGAAGACACAAAAAACTCCTCTAGTAGGTCAACCGAATACTCGTGCGAATGAAACTAATAATAAAATAAAATCATGGAGAATTCGAAGGAGAAGGGGAAGGAAAAGGATGAGATCAGTTCTATTGTTGACGTGACGACGAAACTCTGGCGGCAATAAACGAACTGTTGCCGGAATCCGATGAGGATGAGGAGGAGGAATCAAGGTTTGCGATAATGAAAGCTTATCAGGAGGGACTTGCCTCCATAGACTCGGTATTTTCCATACATTGGGCCAATATGAGGTCGTGTTTGAGGAAGGATATTGTACCTTCAACAGCGATATTTGATCCTTACGCACCTGCTCCTGAGGATAAACTCGCTAAATTATGGGCCAACATGGAAAAATACAAGTACGGACCTTGATATCATCTGTGTATAACTTATCCATAATTAAATCTGCATAAACCGAGTTGTGTTTAATTGTACAGGGGCCGGCCACTGACAATGAAATCTGGAGATGGTGATTATAGTGCGTTCTTCAACGTCCTCGTCGCTCCAAGAGAGGATTGGCCCTTCATACCTGTTGGAGGATTTGGATAGCTGACTGAGAGTGTAAGTATTCTTATGGCTGAGTTAATTTGTTGATGGCTGCGTTCTCTTATATAGGCGACAATTTAAATTTACCCTTTTGTGCCTGGTTATATAATATGTGACGGCTGATTTGATTAGTTTACNATGGTTTACTTGATATAGGAGACTGAGTACTCATGCTTTGATGGCTTACTTATGCAATAAGTGACGGCTGGTTTTTGATATTTTACGTTTCTTTTCTTCTTACAACATATGACGGCGTTTGTCAGACTCCTCATCTGAAAGTCCAT
>OVAU01003951.1:0-10574 GCA_900406315.1 Biscutella laevigata subsp. laevigata | reverse complement strand
TGTTAAATAAAAATATTCAATTAAATAATGATAAATTTTTGCTTTCACAATAAATATTTATAAATACGTAAATTCAGATTATTAATTTTGTAATTAACATTTACTATATGTTTATAGAGTTAAAAATATCTTTAAAATATAAACATGTAATGAAAGGTTAAGATATGCCTAAATTAAAAATTGAACATAGGTTATGATTTGAGGTTTACATATGCTTAAACTAATAGATTACCTTAATTTTATATTAAAGCAAACTATATTTTTAAATATAATATTTTTGCCTTATATATTTCAACAAATCTATTTATTTCAAATAAAAAATACCAATGAAAATCAGACATATTAATCACGAGTTAATGTATGCCTAAATTAAAAATTAAACTTAGGTTTTGATTTTAATTTTGATTTTAAATTTTAAATCATAGGTTAAAATATCTCTAGATTAAAAATAGTACCCCGCAATAAATGCAGTGTAAATTATTTTTATAAAATGCATTAAATTTATATTTAATTTTCATATAAAAATTAATTCAATGTAATAATTTTAGTTTTATCTTGAAATTTTAACATCATTCATTTACTAATTTACCTACATTAAATCAACACCACTTAAAATCTAAAATCAGTTATAACAATATTTGAACTAATTAAATTTTACTTAATTTCATACATAAGTTTTTAAACCAAACAAAAAATCATGTATAACTTAAAAAGATATAATATTATTTTTTATAATGTAAAGTATAAATTATTAATGTAAATTACAAAAGAAAATTAATCGCGCAAAAGCGCGGGTACAATTCTAGTTATACATTAATAAGAAGAAAGAAACAAGATTCCATGCAACAATTAATCAATTTTAGAAAATCTCTTGGATAGCATTGATTAACACCAAAATCATTTATTCCAGGAATATTATCAAACACGTTTCGAGCAGTAAATTTCCTATGATCAAGATTATGTTAGCTACTCCTATTCTAGCATTAAGATCATGAAATTGATGAAGACATTAAATTTGTTCAACCCTAAACCATTTCTATCAATCAAATAAACCCATTTATAACCGTAATCCATAAGCTTAATGGAATTACTCACAACCCATCCCGAGAACACTTACAGAATTTCTAGACATTGTTTATGGGAGGATTAAGATTAATAATGAATAAGAAATCAAAGAAATAAACAAATAAAAAGCAGAAATCAAAAAATAAAATTGCAATAGAAAATCACCAATGAATCTCTTAGCAAATCTTAGATCTAAGACTTAAAACTAGAGAGAAAACTAGACTAAAAACTTGCTTAGAATAATAATAATAATGACTAGGGGTTTAGTAATTGGGCTCCCTTTTATATAGTGAGCCCAAAAATTACAAAGAAAACTCACATTAAACTTGAAACGCGGGGTTGGTACCTGTAAGATTGATTGATACACTTGACAATTATTCTTCATCCGTCAATGTCTAGGATATGTATCGGTTAGTGCATCAGTGGAGATCTTGACCGGCCCAAGTTTTCTGAAGTTCCTGTCAATTTGTTTCGGTGTAAAGCATCGGTATGTGGTGACCGGTATGACTCCTCCAATTTTTGCCTTGTGATGTACCGGTCAGTTGCACCGGTCTGAGTTGACCGGTGTGATTCCTCCGATTCTAGGACTTGTGCTGTTTTGCTCCTTCTTGCTCACTTTTGGTCCAAATCTTGTATAACTCCAACTATGCAACTGAAATGTCATATGCTATGCAAATGGATCCTAAATGACTATAAATGCATCCTAATCTAATGAAAAATGTATGAAAAGAAATCATCAAAACCATCAAAATCAGAACACATCAACTCCACCAAACTTATTTCTTGCTTGCCCTCGAGCAAAAAGAAAATCTAAGCAAAGGGTCGAGGTTGAAAAACAAGAACTTAGCAACCAAAATTCATCGATAAGAGCGTTTTCGACTTAACATAACTACTAAGAAAAGGTGGTCCTATTATGCTTTCATACATTTAATTAGCAAGAGTGAAACATGATCAAGGCACATAGTAGTTTCAATTGGTTCAGACTAATGGGGACTCCAATGTAGATGAAAAAGGTTCCACACAAGGCATGAAGGTCGATTGTAACTTTTATCTTTTAATTTTATTTTTTCATTTTTTTTTCATTGTTTATTTTTGTTTCCTTTAGCCTTACTCTTTTTAGAGCAAACTTTTCTTTTATATTCTACAGCCTAATAAGCCTTTAGCTTCTTTCATCCTATTCCTTTTTCATCTTTTTATTCCTCTTGATGATTTTCTTTTCTATTCTACCCATTCTTTTCTTTCTCTTTTCAAGATTTTTATATCAATCTCATAATTCCAAACTTAGTTCTACCCTTAACTAGATCGAAATCAAGTCCTAGAGCTACCCAAGCTTTTTTGTTTCATTCATTCCATTCTCAAACATCGTAAACTACCCAAATAGATGTTCTCTAGTATCGCTTTCTCTATACTTTCAGGTTTTTGCAAAATTACAATTACTACATCAAACAAAGAGAGTTCACACAAGTGTTTAGGCTAAGGGTGCAAATGGTTAGAGGGAATAATCCTAAAAATGAGAATGACCGAATTGAGCTAAATGTGTTTAGCTTAATATGCTCACTTTTGTGCTTAAATATAGAAAATACCATGAAACATTAGTGCAACCGAGATCATGTTAATTATAAATCAAGATTATACTCATATCATAATTGAAAGCAATCTAGGCTAGCAAACATCACAAACCAAGGACTTAGCTTTTAAAACATTTAGATCTAGAGCTATGAACATCAAGACTTTCGAGATTACTAAGCCAAAATCGATGATTGGGAGTTAAGATGCATAGGTTCTTTCTTCAAAACGTGCAATGCAAACTAAATGAGACTCTATCCTAAACTGAAATATGATGCAACCCATATGCAAAACCCAAATACAAGCATGGAATTAATTTTGGTTTTTGAAATTTTCATACTTTTTTTAGGATTTTTGTTAAGCATAATTATATCGGACTCGATAAAAACAAAATAGAAAACGATTTCAGATGTAATGTGGCTCCTCCCCCAAACTTAAAAAACACAATATGTGTGTGTCAAAATCGGAAGGAGAATAAAAAATAAGAAAGTAAAAGCGTATTATGACAACAATGAGAGTGGTACCTGGTACCGATCAAACTGACCAGTGGGTGTGATCGTCTAGTTTTTGCGAATTGATACCGGTCTCGGTAGACCGGGATACTTTTCCATGAACTTTTGCCGTTCGGGACTGGTCACAAGGTGTGAACGGTGGAGTGACCGATGTAATTGAACATGAACCTTGTCTGTATGGCATAGGTCACAAGTGTGACTGGTGGAGTGACCGGTGCTTAGGTTATGTTCTTGTTGTTGTTTGATACTGGTCACCAGTGTGACCGGTGGAGTCACCTATCCAATGTCGCCGAACTCCCTAGTTTGCTCAATTCAGCCAAGTCTCCAATCCTTGTTTGATTCTTGCTTCGCACTGACCTCAGTATTGGTGAACTGCTCATTGCATGACCCTAATATCAAAATATAACCTGCAAGACAATCAAACTCCCAAGACAAAATCTCATACGTCCAAGTCAATGGAAAAATCAATGAAAAATAGAAATCAAATAAAACCAAAGGATATGTACAGAGGATAGTCATGGGACTTCCTCCCAAGTGAACTTGTTTATAGTCACTTAGCATGACTTTGCTGACTGCTGTCAGTTCAGCCTTGTGTTTTGCTCCAACGCACAAACTCATTTCGAGAGCTTCTCCATTTTTGCATGATGCTTAACTCTTTTTGCATTCATCTCAGTTTCTAGATCCCATATTTTATTTTGCAGAGTTCCATGCATCTGGTTTGTCTCCTGAAACATGCTCTCTTGGAACCTCTAGTTCTCTCGAACTGAGCACTCAAGGTTTTGGAACTGCTCTTGAGTCACTTGGGGATCGACTTTCTCTTCTTCAGTATCTATTGGTTCCCTTTCACATATGTAAGGACATCCTAGCCTTTGTTGTTCATTGTGTCTCGGATCAGTGAGAATCACTTCCTACTCGAGGTATAACTCTCTTGTCTCGAAGTTGATAGTAGCTCAAGCATCCTTCAGAAAGGTCTTCCCAAAACCATCCATCATGTTCCTTCTTCAGTAAGTTCAAGGAAGATGAAGAAATATGTGTAGATAAACCCAATCTACACATAAAAAACCATCCCAATTGCACGCACATCGCGTCCTACATGGTCAGTCAAGTCCCACAGAGGCGGATCCTTGATCTCATAACCCATGGAGTCTGAGACATCCTTCGTCATCCCATTGTAGACTGAGCAAGAGTCACATACAACATTGTCTAGATCACGCCCATTGATGCTACCTAGAATCCTGTATAGTCCAAGTTCAGGCTCAATGATGTAGGTTACCACATCTGGGAGGTTTTCCTCTGCAGCCATTTGATCAACTTTCTCATCCTGGTACTCATTATAGAGGGCTTCCTTTGAGTGTCCATGTAATGGGTGACACATGATCATCTTCATAATACTTGACCAGATCTCAAAGTTGTTGGCTTTGATAGCTGCCATTTATGTTACCATGCACTCGAGGTTCATTTGTCTCTCCAATTGTCCTTGGAGGAGGAATATTTCGGCCAGGAACCTGGGCGACAAGTGTTACCTGTTAAACCTGGGGGATTGGATGATCATCCACAATCTCGTCCTGATTGTTGTTCATGTTGTTTAGGTTTCCGGCCATCTTTTGTTGTTGGAGATGATCGAGCTGATTCAACCTCTGTATTTCTCTTCTAAGACCTCTGTTTTTACGTTCAAGAGCAGTGATGTCCTCAGAAATTTGCAATAGATTTATGTTCCCTTTAGATCTAGTGGTCATACACTTGATAGAGAAAAAACAAAAAACCGAATAGTAAATAAAACTGAAAAGTAAAGAACCTAGTTCCTAGCAAATGCAAAGAACTAATGGTTATTCCTAATCTTGATTTGGCAACGATGTCAATTGTAAAATATGATTTTTCCCTACTTATCAATCAATATGTGCAATGGTAAGTATGGGTATTATTGATCCAACTGAAGAGGGAAACAACACACTAGTTCTGTTATGGGTTTTACTAAGTCTAGGTTAGAATTGAGAAGTTATTCAGGCATTAAACAATTCCAGAAATCGACGACAAGAAATAAAATTAAGAAATATATGAATAACTCATAGACCAGGGCAATCGAAAAGGGCAGTCTTTTCATGCTAGTTATGATTTTAATTCACACAAGCAAGCTTATCTTATGTCTAGGAATATCTGATGCAAGTCAGTTCACTCCCATGATAGAAACTCTTTCCTAATCATGCAAATATACAATCACTTGGTAATTAAACATAACTAAGAAGCAAGAAACAAAATTCCATGCAACAATTAACCAATCCTAAAACAATCCCTCTGATAGCATTGTTGAACACCAAAATCATTTATTTCGAGAATATTATCAAACTCCTTCCAGACAGTAATTTTCCTATGATCTAGATTATGTTAGCTACTTCTATTCTAGCATTAAGATCATGAAAATGATGAAGACATTAAATTTGTTCACCCTAAACCATTTATATCAATACAATAAACCCATTTGTAACTCTAATCCATAAGCTATATGGAACTACTCACAATGCATCCCAAGAACACTTAGAAAGGGTTTCTAGACATAGTTTGTGAGGAGGATAAAATTAAGAAGGAATATTAAATCAAAGCAATAAAAAAAATCAAAAGCATAAATCAAAGAATAAAATTGCAATAGAAAATCAAAAATGAACTTCCTAGACAAATCTCAGATCATATGAAAATCACCAATAAAATTACAATAGAAAATCACCAATGGATCGGTTAGTGCATCGGTGAAGATCTTGACCGGCCCAAGTTTTTTGAAGTTCCTGTCAATTAGTTTTGGTGTAAGGCATCGGTCTGTGGTGACTAGTATGACTTCTCCGAGTTTCGCCTTGTGATGTACCTGTCAGTTGCACCGGTCTGAGTTTACTGGTGTGATTCCTCCGATTCCGAGACTTGTGTTGTTTTGTTCCTTTTTCCTCCTTTTTCTTCCCTTTTGGTTCAATCCTTTTATAACTCAAACACTGCACTTGAAATGTCATATGCTATGCAAATCCATCCCACAAGACTCTAAATGCATCTTAATCTAATGAAAATGTATGAAAAGAAATCCTCAAAACCATAAAAAAACAAGACACATCAACGACTACGCCTTGAACCGCCTTGACCGACCTTATGAACGTCTTGACCATCCTGAACCTCATGGGTCGGCCCCTTGCGCTCATGATGACATGATTGAGGATTTCAATGACTTCAGACAACCTAGACTCGTTCTCGGACATGCCTCGACCCAGAGGAGAACCAAGGATTGACCGATTCGCAACCTAAGGTGAATTCAACGCCCGTGATTCACTTTTAAGAATAGGTTAGCCATTGCTCATCCTGCAAGACATAAACATGATTACGAGATCAAGCCACAAATCATCACCTTGGTAAAGAAAAATCATTTTCACGGCGTAAGTCAAGAGCACCAAATGGATCACATAGAGACGTTTGAGGAAATTTGTTCCAGGACTCGATCGAATGGAGTACTAGCCGAGTTCCTAAAGCTAATGCTCTTTGCTTTCTCCCTTACTGATAAGGCGCATAGATGGCTTAAGTCATTACTACCCAAGGCACTCACTACTTGGGCCAAGGTAAGAGACACGTTCCTTAGAAATTTCTTTACAAATGCTAGATTTAACGTTCTCAGGAATAAGATCATGGACTTCTACCAAGGACTGGTCGAGTCAGTCTTTGAGTCTTGGGAACGAATCAAAGAGTATCTTAGGGATTGCCCACACCATGGCTTTGCACACGCGAATCTGCTCAACACATTTATCGAGGCACTGACCATTAATACAAGCTTTCCCTAGACATAACTAGCAGTGATAACTTCGTTTCCAAGTCAACTGAAGACGCTTATGCTTTAAGTGAGAACCTTGCGGCCAACAACAACAACCATACTCTAGAGTATGACAACAACACCAGAGGAACTAGCTATCATGGGTTGGCTAAGAAGATTCAAGAACTCAACTCCCAGATAGATCAACTTCCAAGCCAACTCTCAAGGGGATCTAAATTGGTCCAATTCTGTGATGAAGTAGAAGAGACCCGAAGTAGGGATGACTACTGATATGTCATGTTTTTAGTGGTTTCAATACCATCTTTTGATGAGATTCTGAACCACTTTATGAGTTATTAATGTGCTTTTGGAGCTTCTTTGTCTTCTTTCAGGATTTCACAGGTCCAAAAGGGAGATTCGAGAATAGGAGAGTTCTGGGCAGCTTTTGGAGGAGTTTTGAAGAAGTCATTCTCGTCTGTGAAACAGTTCGATCGAACACCTACCAGGTTCGATCGAACCTTCACTCCGAGCAAGATCTATTGGGCCCGACCTGCAAAAAAAAACGAGTCCCAGAAGGAACCAAGATCCAATTCGATCAAACCTCACCGAGTTCGATCGAACCATATCTAAAAGACGAAGCCGTTCGAGATAAAGCGAGAAAACCGGGATTCGACCAAGAGTATCAGATTGGTTCGATCAAACCACATGGCTTTAGATCAAACCTCGACACCGCCTTTTCCAGAAACTTTGATTTTAAAGCCCAAGCCCACCTCTACCCTGAAGACTATAAAAGCATCAGAGAGACAGTAGTTTCAGCACACTTTTTCCTTATTATTTTCTGGTTTAATGTTTTCTGTAACTAGGGTTTTGGTTTTGATTTGCTAGGGGAGATATATTTAGAATTGACAACTTTGTATCTAGAAACCTTGTTTTGATTTTATTTGAGTACTCATTTATGCTTTCAACTATGCCTTGTTTGATTGCTATGATTATGTTTGAATAGATCATTATATCGGCTCTAGGGTTACACAAAAGGGTCTGCTAGGGTTCATGTTTACATTAGGTTTAGAGAAAAGATAAGTTGAATCCTTTTGGAGTTGATCTGTAACCTGGTTTC
Organism: Biscutella laevigata subsp. laevigata; assembly: GCA_900406315.1. NCBI lineage: Eukaryota > Viridiplantae > Streptophyta > Magnoliopsida > Brassicales > Brassicaceae > Biscutella > Biscutella laevigata. Next base: position 2,539 of record OVAU01003951.1, on the reverse strand, counting down.
AATCTGACAAGTTGAATCTAAGGTTTAGGACGATTCAAGTCTCACAAACAACAATTGAATCACCCAAATTAACATCTAAAGGATTCTCAAGGATCCTCTCCTAATTACTGATTTGAAGTCTGACTTGACCTGACAAATCAAGTCTAGGCTAAGGTAGATCCGAGCCTCATAAGCACCAAATCGGATCACCCAAACCAGTAATTAGATTAGTCTGGAATTGATCGATCCAACCTGACAAATAGGATCCATCAACCCAGTGAGGCTGACCGAATTAGATTCACTACTGGCTATTGCCCTTGCTGAGCGTTGAGTGACGAACGCGAAGTGTTCAAAGACTTTGTCCATAATCTAATTTGTGTTATGTAGATCCCCAATTCTTTTCTCAACCACCTATTTGAACTGTTCCCGCTAAAAACCCTTTTAAACCCTAGGTGTGATTGCTTGCTTATCTGATTTTTACCCCCGTTGCTTTATTCACTGCTTTCATCACCTCACAATTGCCTGCTAAATCAACTTTTCTTTAGCCATTGCTCATTCTTGCCTATCTCTTTGTGTTAGTCTTTAGTCTCTGTGGATTTGATCCCTAAGTACTATAGTTGACCGTTTGTGCACTTGCCGATAATTAGATGTATAGGGTAAAACCTGAGTGACATCAAGTTTTTGGCGCCGTTGTCGGGGACTAAACGCATTAGCCTATGAGATTTTAGGATTGAGTTTTCGTCTGAGACGCTTTCTTTTATTTTTTGCATATTTTGTTGCAGAGTTCGACTGAACCACATCAAGTCCGATCGAACTTCGCACATCTGCTTTTATTGTTCGATAACCCCGTGAACTCGATTTTCACGATTTTCCTTTTTCATTTTCTTTCAGGTGCATGAGCTTGATGCATACAAGGAGCAACGAAATCAAGGATCTACTGCTATTGGAGAGCGAGCTTGGACGCTTAGAAAGGAAAGCTAGGAAGGAAAGACCACCTAGAGTTGAGATGGCCAACGAGGTACAACGAGACCCTCAGCTAGCTCTGTTCGATAACCCTCTTTTAGAAGGGGAGGCTTAGGTGTACCACCTGCTATGGGTGGTAACCAGCACCAACAACTGGCGAATACCGACCCACCAATCGGAGTAGTACAATAGCAAATCCCCCAGGGAATTGGTATGCAAGCTCAGAGACTCACGATGGGACACTATGACACCCCTACTACCCAATTCACCATAGCACAAAGATTGCAGTTTCCTCCAGTTGAGAGAATCAATTCGATGGGATGACCAGCGAGAACCCGATTCGACACCTCAGCAAGTTCGAGTCAATATGCAACACTACCAAGAGTAATGGAGTGCATGAAGATGCCCTGAAGTGCATACTTTTCAAGTTTTCATTAGCTGACAAGGCACATAACTGGTATTTACAACTGGCACCAGGTTCTTTCAGGAACTGGGAAGAGTTTAAGACTGCCTTTTTGGGGCAACTCTATACCAAGTCCATATCTACTCAGCTTAGGAACAAGATTGCATGTTTTCAACAACTTGCAACTGAGACATTCCATGAAGCTCTCGATAGGTTCAAACAGTATGTTGCAGATTGTCCACATCACAGGTTCAATGAAGTGACTCTCCTCAGCATCTTCTACAATGGAGTGGCAGAAAAGTATCAAAATTCTCTAGACACAACCAGCAATGGAGATTTCATGACCAAGACTGTAGCAAAAGCCCATGAGCTTATTGAGAACTTGGCTGCAAGTAGTGCTAACAGGGCAAGTGAATATGACAGAGGAGCAGCTGGCTCTAAGATTTATTCAGATGGCTCAACTCCTTAAGAAGGATCAGCGTCTTGTTGCAGTGAATTTCGTTGGGGATCAAGGGGACAAGCAGCAGCAGCAGTTCGATAATGAAAACTTCGAAGTTGAAGTAGATTACATGGGCAACTACCAGACAAGAGGGTACAACAACTACAGGAACAACCCAAATTTCTCTTACCAGAGTACCAATGTAGAGAACCCTCAGGATCAGTTCTACCCTCCTCAAAACAACAAGCAAGGTATTCACTCAAATCTGTTTGGTGCTAAACCGTTTGTTGGTAGTGTAGGAAATTTTGGACAGAGAAATCCGCAAAGGCAACAAGGGAAGCAAGTTTTCAATGGAGGGTATCCGCCCAAGCAAAACCCCAACAACCAAGGAGCATACCAACAAGGGGGGAGTGACACGATCCTCCCAAGAGATCTCCTTCTGAACAGAACCAGTTAGTGAAGTAGTGAATCTGTTTCAATGGAGCAGCAGATTTTGGACTCAAAATCAGTGACAATTAGAACAGAACTTGGCGAAGGGGCGATGGATGAAGATAGAGATGGAGCTCTCAAACAAGCTAGGATCAGTTTGTTTGATGGATAGAAGAACTCCTTGAAAGCAGCAGCTTGTAAAGAGCTCATTTTTAGTCTCAGAAAACGGCTGAGTACAAACTTGTTTAGAGTTTTTTTTAGAATAAAGCTTGACTGCCTCTTAATGAAATAGGACAAGGGTTTATATAGAGGAGCAGCACAACTTG
>OVAU01003950.1:0-10575 GCA_900406315.1 Biscutella laevigata subsp. laevigata | reverse complement strand
AACACACCTTTGCCTATTGTTTTCCAGTGATGTTTATAAAAACCCGCATTGAAGCCATCAGGTCCTGGCGCTTTGTCCTCATTCATCTGATTGAGCGCAGCATACACCTCACTCTCCGTAACCCCTCTTGTTAAGCTCTCATTCATCTCCTGGGATACTCTACTTCTCATATCCTGAAGAATCTGAAAATCATTAGGCGAATCATCAGAGGAGAAAAGCTTCTCAAAATAATCATTTATAGTTTTATGTATTTCCTCCTCAGTATGACAATCCCTCCCGTCATCCATTTTAAGCATCAGAATTCTATTTATGTTTCTCCGTTGGATAGTCTTAGAGTGGAAATATTTTGTATTTTTGTCCCCTGCAGACAACCATTGGATCCTACTTTTGGTTTTCCAATATTCCTCCTCCATTCTAAAATGATAATTGAGCTCTTTCTTGAGGGAGTGTATATAATTGTGGTCAAGGGATGGTGCATTATAAGCCTGCTGGAGTTGTACCTGAATATCTAGAATTTTAGCTCTGGAGTTGGCAACGTTGTTCCTTTTCCACTTAGCTAGACTCTTCCTGCAGCATCTCAATACATTACTGAAGTGGCGTGGATCATAGTACTGTCCCTCCTCTTGCCACGCATTGTTGATCACTTTGTATACTTCCTTTTCATGTCTCCATCTGTTTTCATACCTGAAGAGCCTCTTTCCCATTTTCCTAGTGTTGTCCATCTGTAGAACAAGAGGTTTATGATCAGAACCTATCCAATCTAACGTTTTTACTACAGCATTCGGATATACATCCATCCAAGCCGTATTAGCCATCGCGCGATCTATTCGTGTTCTTATAGTGTGATTTGCTCTCATCCCAATCCATGTGAATTTATCTCCTACCATGTTTAAGTTTGTGATCCCCAAAGCAGATATGAAACTTCGCAAGNAAACTTCGGTAAAGTGCAAATGAAGATTCTGCTCTGGCTGGGCCTCCATGTTTTTCCTCGTTGCAGCATATGTCGTTAAAATCGCCTAAGAACAGTCTTGGTCCATCATCGTAGCTATCTGATTGAGCCTCTGAGATCAAGCTCTGCCATAATACCTTTCTAGCTTGACGCTCTGGATGCCCATAGATGTAGATTACTGTGAACGATTGCTTCCCATCCCTGATAGTAAGTTCTGTTCTATTCAACGAGGCTTCACCGATTACTGTACAAGAGGTGTTTCTCCTCCAAAAAATTGCTAAACCTCCACTAGTACCTTTAGCTGGCACCAAGATTTGATTATCGTAGTTAAGCCGCTTTCCAACATCTTGAACATAGCGACTTTCATTCTTCGTCTCGACAAGAAACAAGATATCAGGTGAGTAACTCCGTGAGATATCTGTGAGGTACCTAATCGTCAGAGGATTTCTTAATCCCTGGCAGTTCCAGTGTAGGAGCTTCATGGATCGCTTGATAGAATCTCTGAGAATGCAAGAAATCAAGAGGAAGGACGGAGAGATTTCGGCTTTGAAATCAGTTGAAATCAGAAAACAAAACTCAAAATAGAAAGAACAGGAGTTGAATCAAACGATTCAGAGATCGTCAGATCAACTAAGAGTATCGTCTCGAACTCTCTCGAACTCGGACGAAGAAGAAAGAGACTTTTCATTAATTACTATTGGTCAATGTGAATTATGTGATCACAAATAAAATTATACGTTTTTTTATCAAACAATGTAATTAATAAGCTTGCTATTAATTGAACCAGGATATGTAGCCTATTGGTTTATATTAGTGTGGTCTCTGCGTTACCGCGCAGGCCATCCGAGATCGAGTCCCCTTGAATGCATGTTGTGAAAAAAAAAAACTTGCTATTAATTGCAGATAAAATCAGATAGTATGAAATTAAATCAGAAAATGTGAAATGAGAAAATATAGGTTAAAAGGTTTCAGACAATTAAAAACACAACAAAAAACATTCAACAAGTCATTAAAGAAAAAATCATTAAACAAGAAGAAAATAGATGAAAAATAATATAAAAGTATAATTTTAAAAGCATGGAAAAATATTATAATAATGATATTTGAGTGATTGAGAGGAGTAATATGGACAAAAATATTAATAAAATATCTGGGTAATCTTGTTTAAAATATAAATGTTAGAAATTTGAATGTGGTAAACTGGTAATCGAGATACCCTTCTTTAATAGAGTGAAAGGTAACTATGTGATTATGGATCAAAAAGCCAAAAACCTCATAATTATATTTTTTTATTTGAAGTATGACTAATTTTTTTTGTTTTTTTTTGTTTCTTGTGTGGTCATATTCGCAGAATCGAATAAAACATGCCCGAAACTGTTAAACTTCTATTGGTTACATGGTTACCAAACTGTTAAACAAATTAAATATATATTTATTATTTCCGAACCAAGAAATAAATTAAATGAAAATATCCGGTTACCAAGAAAATAAAGTCACCGTAAAATCTCACTAATTTAAGTACAGTACTTCAAGAAAACATTGAATATTCATAAATGAAATAAGGTTGTACAAAATAACCACAACTTTGAACAAAATAAAGTCTGAACATGTTACGAAATAGGTTGACTCTATTATTTGATTCGAACACAGAAATCCATAGACCTAGCTAACTAAAATGCTACTCTCTCAGTTCCTCAATATTTTAAGTTTAAGGATTTTTCACGTTGATTAATAAAACATAAAACATCATTTAATCTCTCATTTTCATAAAATCACCATTAATTTCATCTATTTTAGCCAATCAAAAACCATATTGCATAACATTAATGATTTTTACATTTAAATTTTTGCATTGAAAATCGAAAACATCACTTAAAATGAAACAAAAATAAAAACTTAAAACATCATATATAGAGGAACGGATGGAGTATATATGAAGAATTCTTGGAATACTAAGGGGGTGTTATTGGATTATGATTTTGATGTATTTTAATGTACTTTGATTTTAATAAATTTCAATGGATTTTAGAAGATTTTGGTTGGATTCTGATGTACTACATTGAAATATAACGGATTTTATTAGGTTTTGATGAATTATGATTTCAATGTATTCTCATGTATTTTGAATAATTGATGTGAATTAAATAAATTCTAAAATAATAAATAAATTTTAATAGTTAATTAATAGATTTAATATTTTTAAAACCAAAGGAAAATATTGTCTTCTTTTTTTCGTTTTCTTCAGAATAATTTTACATTATTTGTTTGCATAAAAGAAATATTAATATATATATATATATTATATATATATATATAACACATTTAGGGAATTCAAAGTCTTTATATTGAATGTTTGATAATTATATTGATATAAAAAGATAAAGATTTTTATAATGGTACTTGAGAAAATATAGGTAACAAAATTGTTAGTTAATTATTTTTTTATCGTAATAGTACTTAAATGTTTTTAAAATCCAAATAAACATTTTTTCGTTTGCTTCAAAATATTCTTAAATTATTTTTGGTTGAATTAATATTAATAGATATAGTTAATTATTAATAATACATATAGCTTTTAACGAAACCAAAAATGTAATTACCAAAATTCATAACTATATTGAGATAAAAAATAAAGAGTTTTTAATTGGTTTTTGAGAAAATCTAGGTAAATAAATGGTGTAGAGTTATTTACTTTTCAGGAAAATATTTTCTTATTATAATAGTACAATACACAGAAATCTTAACAAATNCATAACTATATTGAGATAAAAAATAAAGAGTTTTTAATTGGTTTTTGAGAAAATCTAGGTAAATAAATGGTGTAGAGTTATTTACTTTTCAGGAAAATATTTTCTTATTATAATAGTACAATACACAGAAATCTTAACAAATGACGTGGTATTTGTTGTACTTTATTTTGTTCATGACAATCCACTAAAAACAGTTAAAAACCAAATCCTCTAAAATCCATAAGAAATTGAATAACACATGTTTTTGTTGTACTTTGAAATACATTAAGAAAATATTCATCCAATAACAGTGGATTTTAAAGTATTTTGTTGTATTCTAAACAAATACACAATTGAATAACGCTGGATTTTGAAATACATCAAAATCCATTAAAATGCTAGGTTGAATAACACCCCATAAATTACGAACAACTTATAACACCCTAATTTCTCCCAAATCCTCTTTGCACCATCGTTTAACTTTTTCAGCTCCTTTCTTGTCGGGATAATCTTCTCCAGCGTTCGATGCGTTGGTGTCGTGAAAGGGCTTGCTCTGACTTCCTCTTTCCTCTTCTTATTAGTTTTCGTTTCTTCTTTTTCCTTTATGTGCAGCGGTGGTTCTCTTCTTCGGCGAGTTTATGGGGTTCCTGATCGGCGAGGTTTGTGTGGGTCTTCGTTGTCTTTGTTAAGGAAAGAGTATGCCTCCACGAATTCTTATGTCATTTATCTCGGCAAAAATCCTATTTCTTGGTCGGCTAAGAAACAAAAAGGTGTTGCAAGATCGTCCACAGAGGCTGAATACAGGGTTGTAGCTAATGCTGCATTTGAAGTTCGCTGGATCTGCTTTCTTCTTAGCGAACTTGGCATCTCGATTCCCTTACCACCGGTGATTTACTGTGATAATATAGGAGCAACCTACTTATGTGCTAACCCGTTTTTCCACTCAAGAATGAAGCATGTTGCTATCGACTATCATTACATACGCAATCAGATTCAAACCGGAGTTCTACGCGTATCACATGTCTCAACCAAGGATCAACTGGCATATGCTCTCACCAAACCACTTTCTCGTGCTCAGTTTCAAACCGCGATATCCAAGATCGGAGTCACTCCAGTACCTTCGTCTTGAGGGGGCATGTGAACGAAAGAGTATTAATCATATCTCATAATCCCTGAAGCACATATTGTAATAATTATGAGTCTGTATACACTAGGTCTTACGAGTCACTGTATAAATATGTATAGCTCTCTGTACAAAGATGAATATAAGAATATCTTGATTCTATAGTCTTCTCTGGTGCGGGTATCTTCTCTGATTCGCGTCTGTAGTGACGATAGGGAGGATGGTGGTGAGTCTCGGTTGTAGCTCGTTTGGCCGATGGATCCTTTGCTCTGTTGGCTGCTCAAGGCAGCGCTCTTGGCCGACTTAGGCTTCGGCTGTGGCTCTGTCTCCCTCCGCTTCTTAGGCTAGTCTGGCTATCTTTTGTACTGGCTTCGTTTAGCGGTAGATGCTTATTGTTCCGGCGTGGCTAAGTTGTTTGGAAGGTTGGGTCTCTAGTTTTCGTTCCTAGGTTGTGCTACTGGTGGTCCGTTTTTTCTAGCTCGGGTTTGAAGAGTGTCTTTGGGTAGTTTTAGACTTGGTCTGTTAGTAGTGGCTTTGTTCAGCCGGGTTCCTTGTTCGTATATTTGTGGTGATCGTTTTTAGGCTTTTATGTCATTTATGAATCTTGGCTTGGTTCAGGATGCATCTCCTAGGTTTGGTTGAGGTTTGCGGTTCTTTGGGGCTTGTGAGTTTGGCTGTGTTTCTCTCCATTTCCAATCTTCTCTCCAAGTTTATTTGGCTTTCATCGACGGTGTGTCCGGGTGTATCGATCTTGCTGGATGTCGAGAAGTTCCCCAGAGGTTTCGCTTTTTGCAGCTAGGCTTCCCTTGGTTCTACAACCTTGACTTTCTCTTGGTGCTTCTTTGGTGTGGTCGCTGCCCTTCCAGAGTCTGGTTAGCTAGGTGCAGATCGAGGTTTGGATTACAAATTCCGCCGAGGTTTGAAGAAAAAAGGAGCTCCTTATTCGGTGTAGGATGGTTCAGGCTGAGTGTCTCCGCCTCGTCGTGGTGTTTCTAGCCGTTAAGGTTGTTCGTGGAGTCTTGGTTCGACTGTTCTCTCGTTAATAGATTGGGCGAGGATGATATTTCAGTAGGTGTAGCTATTAGTTCGATGTCTCTTGTTCTGGTATGATCATCCAAGAATTTCATGTTATCCTTTTCTTAGTTAAGTGTCCTTTGTAGTTTTCGTTTAGCTTCCGAGGAAATTTGTTTTTCCGCCGGTTCAATATTGGTTTGATTTGGCTGGTTTTTTGTATTCCAAAACTGCATCCTACCTGACTTTAATATAATTCAGTTGGAAAAAAAAATTATGAACAAACTGAGTCAACCAACTCGCCCATTTTAGGACCCGATTAAACAAAGTTTATATGATATGACAAGTGTCATGTATGTGTTGCTTTTTGTCCAAACTTCATTTAATCTTGATTCTCTTCGTGAATTGTATTACGCTTTATCTGTCCAATATTGATCTTTATTTTAGCTCCATATTTCGCCTAATTTAGACTACCTTTAAATATGACCAACAATTACCAAAATCAAACAAAAAAACAGAGAGTAATTGATACACGCGTGGGGAGCATGTAATCCAAGATTGATCAAGAGGAGAACCACCATCACTTGAAAAGTGAAGACGGACCGGATTATGCCTTGCCTTCTAGTACTCAACTCGGTTCATGAGAAGTGGAGTACTCTTTTTCCTTAAGTTGAGGTTTATCTTTTTGGGTTTTCTCAACCAAGATTTTAATGAGGCTCCTTATCACATTTGTGTCTCATCATGAACCCCCAAAGGAGCTTAAAGGAGAAAGAACCAATCCTTGCACGATTCCTTTTATTGCCTTATGTTTTTGGCCTTTTAAAATCCATTCCTTTTAGGATTTTTGCTTCCTTTCTTCCTTTGGTATTTAAGGATTTGTAAACCAAAACTTTTGTCTTTTTAACTTTCATTTTATCAAAACTAAGAGATTTCTCTTCTTGGAAGTTCACTCTAATGGTGAGTAATATCCATTAAACCCTCTTGGTGAGTCATATCCAAAAGCTTGGTGTCACTACAAGAAAACAGAGGTTTAGCGACTACGCCGGGCGTCCCTCTAGAGTGGCTCAAAGTCGTATAGCAACTCTAGAGCGACTCCAAGCAACCATAGCTAATTTTGCGTTGCTAATAATATTAGTGGCTCTGTAGTCGCTCATCAGAGACCCTAGAGAGACCATTGGCAGAAGTCGCCAACAAGAGCCACTACTGACTAAGTCGCAAAAACGCAACTGTTGCACTAGAGTCGCTCTTACTTGCGACTATTGTGCCACTAGTCAACAAGGTTGCAACACATTAGCAACTATAGAGCCACTGACAAAGTCACAAAAATTAGCAACGATTTTGCAACGATTTTGCAACCACACTGAAGCAACTTCATTGCAATGTTGGCTTAGCGACCATATTGCAATTGCATGGGAGCCACCTTTTAGCTACTCCAGTTGAGCAACCCTTTTGCAACTTCGTTTTAGCAACCCTTTTGCATCGGTTTCAATAGCCACTTCTTAGCAACTTCCTCATTTGCAACCCTTTTGCAACTTCGGTTTAGTAACCTTTTTGCAACGGTTGTAGTAGCCACTTCTTAGCAACGGTTGTAGTAGCCACGTCGTTTGCAACCCTTGTGCAACTTCTTCATTAGCCACGCCTTGGCAACTTTGCTTGAGCGACCCTTTCGCAACGCCATTGGAGCAACCGTTGAGCGACGCCTTCGTATAAACCAGATTTGCTAAATTTAATTTTAATTTATATAATTAATAAATATATTTAATTGTTTTGAACAATATAAAATAAAAATAATTTAAAAAATAATATTTAAAATTAAAATAAACATTAAACATAAGTTTTTAACTTCGGGAAACCAAAAAAACAAATCCAACTAATCTATTTGGGATCGGGGGTCAATCCTCCTAATTCGGTTGATTGCTGGTCGGAAGGGGCGGAAACTGGTGGTTGCAGCAACGAAGGAAGTATGCTCGGGACAGAGGTCTTGAGAAACTCTAGTAATTGGGCCAGATGAGACTGAGTCGCTTGATTCTCCCGGGACAAACGAGCCTCAACCTCTGCACGACGATCTTTCTCAGCCGTAAGCTTATCCATCGCCGAAAGAAGGCGAGCTTTCTCAGTGGAAAGCTCATCCATCACCGAATTAAGCCGAGCTTGGATTGACTGGAAGGACTGAGAGCTAGATGAGCCTCCTTGTGACCCACGACCGTCTTTTCCCACAACCTGCGCAAGACTTCCTAGTCCGTAAGGACGACCTCTTTCGTCCTGAAGAGTAGACTTAAAAAAAATATTGGTATTAGTTTAATATTTGATTTGTAGATATATATAAAAGAAGAAGTTTGGTTATTACCTGAAGGAAGAGGTGCCATCTGACGCTTGTTCGGGATCGAGCTGACTCAGCTTCTCCTGGCCTTTCTGCTCAAACGCCTCGACAACGGTCTTCGCCTTCAAATCGATGAAAGTCACATCTGGTCGTGTATGAGTCACGGTCTTCCGCGTCTGTTAAAAATGAATAAAGTAACGTTAGATAATTTTAAATTTGCATGAAAAAATAATATAAATTACAAAAAAGACTTACCAATTCTTGTTGAATTCACAGATATGACTTTNCCCCCCCCCCCCCCCCCCAAAAAAATGTTTGTGGGGACCGAGACCATCCCGGTTGGAGTTTCTGGAATTGGAAGCATTGATGCTCCGCTCTCGAGATTCCGGGGTGTCCCAGTGATCCTTCATTTCCGCCCACAACTCTTGGTTGATCCAGTTAGGTCGGACCCCCTTTCTCTTCCACCGGGAGACATTCCCCTTCATCCGACGGATGCAGACGTCGTCGAACTCCTCGCGAACCAATCCCGTAATAGTCGGGTCCCATGTTTGTTTTTGCTGCAATTATTTTTAAACTTATATTAGAAACATTCGAGTAAATATGTAAAAATAAATTAATAGTACTAATATATTAAAATCGTACCGTGAATTGGTAGAAAAATCGATGCTGGATATGGGCAGGAGTTACGGTCCAACTGTAATATGGACCGTCGAACTTGGCCTTCAACACCTTCAAGATGGCCCGGGTCATAGCTCCATCGTCCCAATCAAACCTTCAAAATATTTAAAGTTTTTAAAAAATCGATCCAATTCAAATCTATCTAAGGCAATCTAGTAACTAGCCGAACTAATTTCTAAATTCCGTCTAATAGCATTATAAAACTAACTAAATATTCCAAATGCATTCCAATAATTCAAAGTATTATAATAATATACGAAACAAAATAAATTAATTACCAGTATGTTATGATATTCGGATCCTCGGATGGCACGGACAAAAGAATGATCAGATTCTCCCGACCAGGCATATTTAGCCGAGTGTCTAAACGTGCTTCCCAGTCGATGCTCGCCGGATCTGCCGCCGCGGTCGCCGAAATATGGTGCTGCTCCAGTGGTCCCGTTATCTCCGGCAGCAGATAGTGAAATTCCGGCGCCGGAAAATGAACGTCCGGCGCTTCTCCTTGCCATTGTTGCTGCCCCTGCGCTCCTGCTTGCCATTGTTGATGCCCCGGCGCCGAAAAGCCATTCTGCTGCAATCCCGGAGACTGGAAAAGTGACGTTTGGACCAACTGCCGCGGCCTCGCCGATGTTGGTGTTCCGCCGGAGCCGCCTGCGTTTTCCGGCGAGTTGTTTTGGTGAGGCGTCCAAGTGATTCCCGGGCCCAGATTAGGTTGAATTTCGGCCGATTCCGCCGGCGAACGGCCTCCTCCACGGCGAGAACGGCTACTGCTAGCACTGCCGCTTATTATCTATCAGAATTTCAGAGTTTTTGAGAGGGGTTCGATGATAAAAAGCTTGGTTTTGTGATGGAAATGACGAAGGAGAGAACTCTCGATGAGGAAGATGAACCACAGGAGTCACTGCTAGTAATGTGGCTAAGTGGCTGTTAAAATGAGGGAAGTGGCTATGTAGTTGCTAAAATGAGGGAGGAGGCTATGTGGTTGCTAAAAACGAGTTGCAACCCTAGACAGAGTCGCTCCTAGGTTGCTGATATCCCAAAGTTAGCAACGCCAGAGCTGATATCCCAAAGTTAAGCGGCAAAATGAAAGACAGAGTCGCTCGTAGGTTGCTGATATCCCAAAGTTAGCAACGCCAGAGCCACTGCATTGAGTTTTCGTGAGCGACTCGTGAACCACTCTATTAAGTTTCCTCGTTGACCGAGTAAACATCGAAACCAGGAAACGTCTCCGATACAAAAGCAGTCGCTCTGGGATGGCTCTGGCTTGAGCGACTCCTTTGTAAACCCCATCTTTGATGTCACCGATCTGTGTGAAAGAGAATGAGTGTCTCAAGAGTGGATTTATTCAAGAGCCACTAATAAGCGACTACAGTGTTATGAAAAAAGAAATGTTCCAAGGATTCGAACCATGGGCAACTGGGAAGGAAGAACCAAAGTGTATGCACGGGAACCACTGGACCATATTGCTGATTTCATTAAGTTATTATAGATAATGTTATATATAGATGTTGATCCTTTTAATACACAATTCGTTGAACCGAATAAAAATCCGGTTTTAAAAATACTTAACCCCGATATGTAGTTAAATACAAATACATAAACTAATATAACCATTTAATTCATTAGTAAATGAATTAGTAACTCATCCGAGTTGAATGAAGATTAGATTTTTGGGTTGTGAACAAACAAACGATACCGTACCGATACTAAACCGTTTTCGAGAATTATTGATATACTTGGTTTTTATCACCTTTTAGCCTTCTTT
>OVAU01003949.1:241-10575 GCA_900406315.1 Biscutella laevigata subsp. laevigata | reverse complement strand
CGAGAGTGGGTTGACCCGGATTAGAATCTCTGAAACCTGAGGTCGTCTGATTTGTTGAATTTAAGCACCCAGACTTAGGACTAATCACCTGAAATAAACTGCCTGATCTATTGCTTTTGATGTTTTTGTGCTTAATCTTTCATATATTTTCACTTGATTGGTGTGTTTAATGCTAGTTGGGACTTTGCTAACCTCATCTTGATCTTAGGTAGATTATTGCCACGAGAGTGTTTTATAAAATGCCTGAATGAACTGATCTTGTGCTAAATGATGCATATTCAAGAGAGTGTTTTAAGATTGTTTAGTAGTTGCATAGACTAGATTTTTAATGCTTCTAATTTATGCATCTGGCCACGAGAGTGTGTGTTGCATGATTAGGATAGGGGTTTCTGCCGCGAGAGAGGATTAGCCTAAATTGGATAGATTTTAGACTAGGATATGCTTTATTGATGAATTGAACTTCAATTGCATGAAATCGACTGCATGATTCGTTGCTCTGGTCCATAAGCTTATCTTTCTTATCGTTTCAAGTCTTATTTAGTTTCATTTGCTTTTCTGTTCTTTTCATTTCCTTGTTTTGTTCTCTTTTATGATTAATAGGATTGTTAGTGACAGACAAGCCCTATTCTGACTTAGACTAGGCAGATTCTCTAGAGTTCTAGTACGTGAATCCATTCCGGATTGGTTCGACATATAAACCCTTTATACTACATTCAATTGATCATAGGCGTAAAAACTTATTTATCACTTTCCCTTATTTCTGATAAGGATTTGTTTCTTAAGCTCAACTCTAGGTTTCTTAACCATGTGAACATATTTGGGGATTGACGTATCACCATCAGGCCATTCTTTTTTGGTGAATGAATGCTCCCCTCGAATTAGATCATCTAGGTGTACAACTCGCTTGTCCTTCACCTCATCATCCCAATTATCCCATGCTTCATCGAAAAAATCGTTTTGTTTCAACAATGGCGTAACACAAAGCTGCAAAGTAATTAATAACTATTAGAGTGAAATTATACACTACAAAACCAATGATGTATATTACATGCAGTCATTAAAAGGCTTACATTGGGATCATGTTCAACGTATATTATGTATGGAGGTGTAGTTTTCGGGATGTCAAGAAGGCTGACGTCAAGAAGAGTTCGTAGGTTGTTCAAGTTAGGGATTTTCTCGAGGAGTTGCAATATACACTTGTAAGCAAGTAGCTGTACCGCAAGTGGAAAACCTTTGACGCTGAAGGTGACTTGGAGCATTTGCTTGAGGAAATTAGAATTCTTTATGTCTTTTTTTCTGGGAACTTCTTACCTGGTGTGATTGCATAGATAGTCTTTAAAAAGGCTTCGTGCCCCCATGGGAAATCAAGAAAGTCTTGTTGATTGTCCAATTTTTCCACATATATAGGTGTTGGGAGGTGATTCTGTAAATTTTGGTGACCTGCACCAAGTACACCATCATCAGAATGAGAGCAAGTCCCATCTTCCTCCATTCGGCATATTGGAACTTTTTTCTAACAAGTCTGCAACGTCACCAAGTGAAGCTTGAGGGTCGGGGCCAATGAATATTTCCCAAGCTGAATCTGCTCCTATGGTAACAGCAGGCGTACTATGAGGGTCTTATTTATCTGAGAATTCCCCACAATTGAATTCAATCAAGTTTCCAACTCAAAAAGGGAGAACCTTAAAAGGATGGCCACCAAAGATAGTCCACATTTAATATTTTTTCTTGGTTAGTAGTTTTCGGGTCATTAAAGCATGGATTAGCTTACAAGATATTGTCCATTGGCTCGCGGGCAATTTAAATAGGTTTCCAAATCGTGAGCTCTTTATCATTTCGAGCTATGGGGTTCCTTGCAGCCTCGAGTGAACAAATGATGATAAATCAATCTTGGAGTATACAGTTAATCGCCGTATAGGATAGCAGCCTGTACGAAAGAGTCTAGGTGGTAGGCCATCATTAGCTTCAACATCTGTAAGTGAGATAACATTAGAAAACACTTATCAAGTATTGTGACTCAAGCTGTATTTAAAATATCCATAATGTGATGGTATTGTGGTGTTAGGAATGGGGATGGATATACGTGGTAGCTGGATTGGTGCTACAACGGAATTCCAATTCTGTAGTCAACCTTGTGTTGCTATGTTAGGGAGACCACACAGCTCATGTCTCTTGGATTGGAAACCGTTCATACGATAAAAGTCATTGTTACTAGAAACCAAACCCGGGTTACTAGTAACCAAGTTCATGACTAAGAGGAATCTGATAACAAGTATTTTCACTATCAGGCTAAGTGGATCGAACCATAATCGGGGGTTGATTACACACTAATTCTATATAGAGAATAACTAAGTCTGTGAAATATAGAGGATGTTTTGTCACTAAACAACTCTAATAAAAAACATAAACAATTGCAAGCAATAAGAAAAGTCAACTAAAGATCACAAAAATTCAACAACAACGATTTACCCAAATAATAAAGGGAACTAAGCAAATATGTAAAGGTAATCGACTCGGGTGATCAAGCTCAGATTCATATCACTCAATTCTATCATTTAAATGCTAATCCTTAGTCTAAGAGCTATCCAAATTAGGTAAATTTAATCCCTTGGTAAGAACCTCTTTATCAATCATGCAAGTGAACAATCCCTTGACGAATCACATGATCAACAAGCATTAAACTCTATTTCATGCAACTACTAAACAACCCTAGCACAATCCCTTGGTTAGACCTCATTTAGCACTTAATTGATTCATTCCGATATTTTATCGAACACCTTCTGGGCAATAAATTGTCTAAGTTCAATTTGATTAGCTAAGTCAAACATAGCATTGAACACATCAATCAAGTGAAGATATTAATAAGTCCTAAGAAACACAAACAAGCACTTAATCACCCTAATCTACCTAACTCATTCACTTAGTAAGATAACTACTTACTAATCATAGTTACAACACAAAATCTCAAGAGAGAATCATGCTTAACTATAATGAAATCAAGTAGGAAAAAGAAGATAAAGATGAAATTGCAAATATTAAACCAAGTTCTTACAAGATTCTTCAAAATAAGAGAGAGTTCTAGAGAGAAAGCATAAAAATCCACTTAGAATAAAACTTAGAGAAAATAGGGTTTTTGATCCAATTTATAGTCTCTCTCAAAACAATCTAAAAGTTTCTTGATTTGCAAAGTCCGGAGAGATGATACTGGCCAGTATGACCGGTATCTTGTGATTGCTTGATCGGTGTCTTTCTTTCAAATCTTGTCGTAAGCACGATACTGGCCAGGTTGACCGGTGCTTCTTCACCAATATGAAGTTCATGTTTATCATCACCGGTGTGGGTACAGGTGATATCTCTTGACCGGTGATAATTCTCCAAATCTTGCCATAAGCACGATACCGGTCAGGGACGACCGGTATGCTGACTGCTGGGGTGCTCCTGTATGTTTATGTGGGTGATCACCGGTCATGTTGACTGGTATGGTTGGCCGGTGCAGCCTCCAAATCTTTGATTCGAGTCCTTAAGCCCAAAAAATGCTCCAAAACGTTTCTTGTATCCGCTTTTCGTTCAATGCTCCGCTCCACACTGAAATATGATTATGCAATGAAAATGCGAAGTAAACAACTCTAAATGCAACCTAAACTAATGCAAAATGAATGAGAATGAACACTAAAATCGACTAAAATCACAACACATCATAACCGAAGACTAAAGAGTAACACTTTAACCGCACACAAATGTAAAATAATCAAACATTTGAAGGATAAATGTTGAGGGCCCCAAAAAAGAGGTTTTAATCTAGAACAGTAAAACCCTACTCTAGTTTTCAAGAAATGCATAAATAGAGGAGAAGGTGTAGTAAGTGTGTGATATGAAATCCTTTACCAGCCATGGAGAAGGTTACAGAGAAGCAATCACGAGAGACGGTGATGTCCCGGAGAAGAAATCGACGAATGGGAACTCTGTGAATTTCGTCGGCGGAAGGCGTGAGGGAGGTTGTGAGTTTTTTAGAAGATGTTGGGTTTGAATTTGGCCATGCCAACCTATTAAGTTAGTTGGATTTGGAAACTAGGTGATATGGGAATTTGAGTTTCAAAGAGCGGTGGAGCGGAGGTGTGATGGAGAGTGAGAAATGTTATGTGATGTGGTAAAAAAAGAAAAATAAGCTAGTAGAATTAAGAAAAGTGAAGGAAAAAAAAAACCTTATATTCTAAAACATAATAGAATTTCTTTATATAGGTGACCAAACGAAGGTTTGTACTTTAATTAATTAAAAAGTTAAATGGTTGCAGTGGTAGAGGTTTAAAAATGTTTGGGGAAAAGAAATTAGAGGGAAACATGATATAACATCCACTTTTGTAATTATGATGTATGTATGGTAATTAGATGTCACTTCTCCTCTGGATAGGGAACAACAATTTTAAACTTCCAAAACTTAACATTAGGGCTGGGATCCGGTTCGGGTCGGTCCGATACGGTTCGGTTTTTCCGGTTATCGGGTAATTCGGTTTTTGAAGATTAATTTTGAATTGAACCGAAAATTTATGCGGTTCGGGTCGGTTCAGTATCGGTTAATTCGGGTATTTTAAAAATTACCTGAATTTAACCGAAATCAACCGAAATTTTGGTTAAACCAAAAAAAAATCGGATAATTTCGGTTCAATTCGGTTAATTTCGGGTAATTCGGGTCATGTATTTCGGTTAATTTCGGGTATTTGGTTCAATTTTCAAAATTTTGGTTTAATTTTGGTTTAATTGTGGTTTTNCGGATAATTTCGGTTCAATTCGGTTAATTTCGGGTAATTCGGGTCATGTATTTCGGTTAATTTCGGGTATTTGGTTCAATTTTCAAAATTTTGGTTTAATTTTGGTTTAATTGTGGTTTTATTTTGGTTTAATTTCGGTTTAATTTCCGAAATTAAAAAAAAAAAAAGAAAAAATCAAAATTCGGTTAACCGATCGGTTCGTCGAACCGAACCGATCCGAACCGTAAACCGAAATCAATTTTGAGTAGCTTCCGATTGAGAACCGCCAATAACCAAAACCGAACCGAATTGCCAAATTTCCGGTTCGACCCGGTTCGATTCGTTCGATTCGGTTTAGAATCCCAGCGCTACTTAACATGGTAAAATTGATTAACTGGATAAGAGTTCTACATATTCTAAGTGACAAAATACCCCAAAGAAAGTATGGCGAATTATGATCCCAAAAAATTGTTAGTACAATAAAAAAAAAAATTTTAATTCAGTATTAATGAAGGTTGAATCCATAAAATAAGACTTGAGTAATCAGAGAAATACTTAAATTAAGACATGAATTCATTGGATTCCGTCCATAAATGAATACATGAATTTACATGTCGTCCATAAAGGAATACATGAATTTACATGTCGTCCATAAAAACAGGCCACATATGGCCGACGATGTTGTTAGTGTTCTACAATATCCAAAAATGTTGAAGTAATGAAAATCCAGTACAAGACAAACTAACATATACACCTGCTACAACAAATAAACCTTACACATGTGAATATAAAGGTACCACATACTCTACATAGAGTTCAAGGATGAATTGTTTGCGCAAATTTTCCACGATGTTGTCAATAAGGTTAGCCATGGCCTCATGTGTTGCCCCATGGACGTGCATCTCGAAAAACTTGACAGCAACTGGTCCACAATCACCAGTATGGTTGTTCTGATACAGACCACCAGTGCATTGGATGATGAATGGTGTTAAGGCACGACTGCCACAATAATCCTCGTTGTACAACTTCTTTATCACATATGAAATTGTCTGTGCTAAAGGATCCATAATACGTTTGACCTTCTTGTCGCTATAAAGGTCACAAATTGCATCAAGTACCTCCATGGTTGACGATTGGAGGTTTACTACCAAATCAACCCAATGCTTATTATCCCAGGGACTTATATGCCTTGAATGTGATTCATTAATCAAGGGGAGATAAACCGAGACCTCTTGTTGGCAAGGGTTTGAGAATGATGCGTACCCAACATAACCATAAGGCTGTCCAAATGCTGCATTGCAACAAATATATTAGTATGGGAATCAGATGAAAGTTTTGATTTGTGTTCCCCAAATAGGGAATACGTACTGTGTATGTTGTCCATTCTTGGGGGATGGCTAAGTCCAAAAAGAATTGGTTTGTGAAATCGAAATTACCTCGGTTTTATGTTCCCTGCATCTTAGTTGAAAAAGTTAGCAGATGTGGAATAATACTTGCTTAAATAACCAGGTCATACAACCATGCCTATGTGGGTTGGCCGATAAATTTTTGAGTATTCGCATTCATAATGATGATAATATCATTGTTCTTCTTACAAATGTCAGGTATGTACCCGAGATGTCTAAGAATTTTATTTCATTGTGAACTCTGGAAGATTAACCTTGATAAGGAAAGAACATGTCCTTAATCAACAAGTAATCAATAGCTACAATCCTGAACAGAATTAACAATATTAGAAAGGTTTTAAAAGATATGTAAACAATCTTAATTAATTGGTTTGTTTTGTTTTGATCGTCAAATGGAATTCACCTCACTTTCGAAGTACAGACACCGAAAGAACATGTACACTTCTCAATGCCACCATTCTCATGTACAAATAAACGACAAAAAATGATTATACCCTTCTTAAAGCCATTATTCTAACTATAAAGTTGAAGTGCCTGTGTATGGAAGTAGTAGCAACTGGGGACACACCACGAGTCTTCTTTTTTTAACTTCAACATAGATTAATATAAACAAAAGCTCTACAACTTTCCTAAGAAAGTTAAAAATATAAAGATCAATAGAGATCAATAGAGATCCAGAGAGACTGCCACACACTGGGAACCCCANAAGAAAGTTAAAAATATAAAGATCAATAGAGATCAATAGAGACTGCCACACACTGGGAACCCCAAAAAAAAAACACGAAGCCTATATGCTTTGGAAGGAGAAATTATTAGCTCACATGGAGATTCTTGGTTTATTGGATGTGTTAGAAGATGAAGTTGTAACAAACACATGTCAGTTGCAGATCCTAGTGAAGAGGCTCAGATTGAAGTCACAAGAGCACCAACCACAACAACCGACAAAACTCTAAAAGAGAAGAAGGGAAAGGCCAAATCTACTATCATTCTAAGTGTTGTAGATAATGTGTTGAGAAAGATAATTAAGGAAAAGACAGTTGCAGGTATGATTAGAGTCTTAGATCTACTCACTACAAGAATACACGCCATTAGCGACTACAGTAGGAGTCCCTTTTGAGTCGCTAATAGACAATAAGCGACGACCGAGCGACTCTAATACGTGGTCGCTTATTTTTCGTCGCTAATTTCAATTGTCACTGCCGAGTCGCTCATTAGCTACTACCTGGTGACGCCCTGACAGAGTCGCATAATAGTGACTGTCGAAAGCGACTACATTCGGAGTAGTAATAAGCGACTGGTCAACGCAGTCGCTTACGGTAGTCGCTCTTATCGGCGACTATGTCGTAGTCGCCACAATGGTCGATTAGGTCGGCGGTTACATAGTCGCTTCTGGCGACGCTTGGTAGTAGATTTAGCCGAACGCATATGTAGTCGCTCTCGTCGTCGCTTAGACGTGGAACGTTTAAGTAGTCGATCCAGTAGTCGCTCCTTTGGTAGTCGCTTCTGTAGTCGTGCCACTTGTAGTCGCTTTGTTAGTCGCTTCAGTAGTCGCTTATTTGTAGTCGCTTATGTAGTCGCTCCTCTGGTAGTCGCTTATGTAGTCGCTTATTTGTTAGTCGCTCGGTAATCGCTTAGTTAGTTTTTTGATTTAAATCAAAATTTATCTTTTCTTATTTGTTAAATATATAATTAAATAATAATTATAAAAATGAAAATAAAATATAATTAAAATTAAAAATCTGTTTTAAATTTTTTTTTAAAAACAGATGTTTTTTATTACTAAAAAAAACTACGGCTGCTCATTGTCGGGATCGTCCTGGGTTTCGTCTTCGAGATCGGCGATATGGAAAGAGCGTAATCTAGTGGAGAGCCGGTCCGAAGGCGGGTTCGTGGCCGGAGGCGCGAACAAAGTCTCAGCCAACTGCGGGTTCTGCGACCTCAAGAATGACATGACAGCCTCGAGCTGGGCATCTCGCTGTGCATTCCGAGCTTCTTGCTCTGCAGCCCGCGATTCTTGCTCTGCAATCCTCTGTTTTGCCGTTCGAAGCTCCTCCTGCATCGACTGGAATTCGGCGGTACCAGACGAAGAACCAGAACCGCTCGGACTGTCTTTGCCCGTCACCCGTTTAAGACTGCCAACTCCGTAAGGGCGACCCCGCTTGTCCTCAATAGTAGACTACAAAAAAATTAAATGAAATTAGCTTAAAAATACACTATAAAAGTAAATGTAACAAAAGTAATTTAAAATTAGCTTATGTTATTTTACCTCAATGAACAAATCGTTAATTTGTTCCGGGGTGAGCTCGGGAGGGTGGGACGTGCCATCTAACGCCTGATCGGGATTCAGCTGCGACAACCTCTCCTGAAACTTCTTGTTGAAGTTCTCGCTGACTTTCCTCGCCTTCCCATCCACAAATGTTCCATCCGGCNGTTATTTTACCTCAATGAACAAATCGTTAATTTGTTCCGGTGTGAGCTCGGGAGGGTGGGACGTGCCATCTAACGCCTGATCGGGATTCAGCTGCGACAACCTCTCCTGAAACTTCTTGTTGAAGTTCTCGCTGACTTTCCTCGCCTTCCCATCCACAAATGTTCCATCCGGCCTCATATGCGTCTTGTGGAAGACGTCGAAATAAGTGGCGGGTCTTCCAAATTGCTTCGTCTATGATAGAAAATTTGTAAATCAGATTATAAATTAAAATTTTATATAAGAAAAAGAATTGAACTACTTACCAGATCCTGCTGAATGCGGATATAGGACTTCTGGCCGCCCGAGATGTTTGTGGGGACCGAGGCCGTTACGATCGGAGTTCGAGAGTTGGAAGCATTCATGCTCCTCTCTTTGGCGTCATTCGTGTTCCAATGGTCCCACATCTCCTTCCATATGTTTGCAATAATCCACGGGGGACGCTTCCCCGATTGCTTCACCCGGGAGACATTATCCTTAAGCTGACGCGCAGCGATGGTGTTGAACTGCTCTCGCACTAATCCGGTATAAACCGGGTCTCAATGATAGCATTTCTACATAAAAAAATAATTAAGTTAGAAACGGCCAAAAATAAATGTATAACATATTTTTAGAATAAATCGATGACTTACCGCGAACGAGTGGAAGTACCGATCCCGAACATGGGGAGGCACTACGCTCCAATTGAAGTACGGACCGTCGAACTTGTCCATTATAACCTTCGTGATGGTGGAAACGAGAGCGCCATTGTCACGATCGAACCTTCCAAATATTTTAAACCATTTAAATATACTTTGAAATCATTTTAAATTATTTTAACATACCTACAAATTTTCAAAAATCATTCTAACATATCATAAAAGTATGCTAAATTATTCTGAAATTCTTCTAAATATTCTAAAATAATTTTAAATATTCTAAAATCATTCTAAATATTCTTAAATCATTCTAAATATTCTAAAATCATTCTAACTATTCTAAAATCATGATAAATATTTTAAAAATAATAATTGAAATTACCAGATAGCGTTATCCACCGGGTTCAGATTGAGTTGCTGTAAAAGCTTGCGCCGGCATCCGAAGTAAAACATCCAAATGTACGCGGACGCCTCCGGAACATGTTATGTCGTCGGACTGGTGAGATTCGGTATGAACCGCATCTCCGACGAAGTGCCTAGCCATTGCTGAGTCCTGACTTGCGAGGTCCCAGCGAGTGGGCCCGGGAAGAGCTGCTGCTGGATGAGTGGACGCGGCCTATACTCCGGTTGGCCGGCGGCGACGGTGGAGGGGACGGAGTCCGGTGATGGAACGGTGTGCGGGACGATTGTGATTCCCGGATGCAAATTCCCCGAAATTGCTCGGTGTGAGGAACTGCCACCTCTCCGAACACGCCCAGAAGAAGAGGTTGAACGGTTAGACATCCTTATGGTTAAGCTCCGGCGAGAGATTAGAAAGTTTTTGAGTGTTTTTTGACTCAAAATCGACATTATGTGGCAGAGGAGGAGAATTCTAGGTGAAGAAGACGATTCAGAAGGAGCAACTACAAGTAACGTCGCTTCGTCGTTGATCTATCTGATGCGTAGTCGCTTCGGAGTAGCTTACAAGCGACCACAGAGCGACTACCAAATTTTTAGTAATCGTTACGCGGGATTTCAAAAGTTTTAGTAAATAACTCACACCCCGTTAGGAAGGAACGCTCTTGGAGGAGGGTAGAGA
>OVAU01003948.1:0-10577 GCA_900406315.1 Biscutella laevigata subsp. laevigata | reverse complement strand
ATTTATATTTTTTTAAGAGAAATGGGTGACACGTGTCAAGCTGGAGTCACTCCTCTCATTATATATAAGATTTCAACAGTAATAACCGAAGCTTTTATCTAATCGTAACCGAAGCAGTACGGTATTTTGTGCTTTTTATATACCACGGCAAGAGCTTGCGCAATTCCGTTTAAAAATACTTTAAACTGTAAAAAAAAAAAGAAGAAAAAGAAGAAGAAGTGGGTCTAAGCCCATATAGTGAACCAAGTTGCAAAAGATATGTCTTTTTCAGACAGAGATCGGCCCAACTTAAATTGAGATTGCTATCATTTGTGCGTTAATTAGTAGATCGGACCCGGTTTAGCTCCGGTTATCTTTCATATACAAAGCTGGTAAATTCAATGGTTATGAATTTATCATTTGGTACATGAAAAGGCTTGTGGATCATTTGTGTGATTTGACATCATGTTGACAATTTAGCAACGAATCAAAAAAACAAAGAATAAAAGCAAAGTAATGATTTTTTTTTTATCTCTGTTTTTAATTCGTTAGATTCAGAACAAGCCAAATGTACATTGAATATGATGCAGAGATTATCAGTTTTGTTTTGGTCCGTAGGTCTTTCTCCCTTTTTACTCGTGCCGTACGCGCATCAAATGTAAATATTGAAGTGTTAACCTTTTTAAAATCAAAACGGAACTAAACTAACTATGTTCTCGTTAGGAAAAAAAAAAAAAAACCCAGTGTGTCAATGATGGATGATTTGTCTTTAATGCTCCAAATTTCATCACATAAGAGTGTTTGTGAGTTAAGCTGGTTTACGAACCACGGGAAAGAAATAAGAAGGTAGATTACCTAGCGAACATGGTACGCAAAAGAGACGTTATTCGGCTATATCAGGATGACGCTACCAACATGGATCAATGCGGAGAACTCTCCGTTCGCGGATACAAGCTAATTGTATTTGTTTTTATCGTGACAAAAAAAAGAGTGTTTGTGTTTTCTTAGGGATATGAACAATAAATAGAATTTAATTCATGTTGTGTGCGTGATTATTTTTATTTTGTAATTAAAATTAATTTTAATTTTATATGTGATTGTAATATTTATTCATTATTTTAAAAGTTTAATTTGAATTATATTATCTAATTTGCTAGATATATTGTATATTTTATTTTAAACGTTGAATTTAAAATTTACAACACAAATCCTCATTAGAAACATGTATTATAGTATCCTACAAATAAAAAATAAAAACCATCATATATACATATCTATAATAAAATAATTGAAGTTAACGTTTATAGTTATTTAATTATTAAAATAAATATGTTTTATTTCTAATGTGATTATCAAAACTGAATTTGAATTTCAATAATAAGTAAAATCTGAATATAAAATAGAAAAAGTGAACGAAATAATATTCTCCTAGATTAATGGTTATAGTTATTAAATCATAAAAATATATAAAAATATATATTTTTTAAGTTTGTATGTGAATCGNTATTCTCCTAGATTAATGGTTATAGTTATTAAATCATTAAAATATATAAAAATATATAAAAATATATATTTTTTAAGTTTGTATGTGAATCGTTCTTTATTAAATATTATTGTAATTTTTATTGACTGGTAATTTTTAAAAGAGTCTATTATAACTTTTTATGATAGATTTGCTCTATTTTAATAGAATAAATAGTGTTAGTTTGGTGACAATGGCTAGTTGGTGAGATGCTCATGGTGATAACAATTACAACTACTAATTTTGCCAGTTTGGTTCTCATTCCTCATATAAGGGTGGACGTTCAAATACAGTTTAGTTTTAGTTCAAATTTTTTCATATTAGAATTGGAAATATCTAAATATTTTTGGATATTTTTCGGTCAAATATTTTAACATATAAATATTAAAAATTTTTGAAATGTTAATAACTTGAGAATGAAAACATATTCATTAAATTATCACGAAAATTACAAAAAATAAACAAAAAGTTAGAACTATATTTTAAAATATATCAAATATCTAAAATTTGATATTTCATATGTTTTAAAATAATGATAAATGCTCCCTCTATCAATGATGTTTGGACACACAATTTAATACATTATTAATTTTATTATATTGTATATAAATAGAACATCATTCGTCACTTATATAACCACCAATTAACCTATAAAAATCAAACAACATAATATAAATAACTGAAAAAGGTAAAATAATTTTGCATCATTAAACATCGAAGGAGAGGGAGTTTTGCATATTTAAGTTTAATTTCAGTTATTTTGGGTACAACTTTAGATTCAACATTCGACCAATGATCCGAAATACCTCACATATCCGTTCCAATATTTTCATAGTTTAGTTTGGATTCTAAATATTTTTCTGATCGGATTCAAAATTTTGATCTGTTCACCTAGTCCTACTCATGTTTACAGCTAAATCTGGTCTTTTTTAACTCTGAAAACACCCAAATAGGTACAAACTTCACGGCTAGTTTTGTTGCGGGTGCTGTTGCGCAAAGTCTTGGCGTCAAATAAAGGTAAAAATTCCTAACTTCATCTTTGATAATTTCAGAGATCCGAAAAAAATAGTCTAAATTATCTTTTCTCACTCTGAATAATTCAAAAGAATCGAATTCAACGGCTGGAAACAAAACTCGGGATTTACCAAATTAGAAAAACAACATCTGATTAACAAAAATTATCGTAAATCAAGCATAATAAATTAAGAAGCAAGAGATGAATCAATATCCAGAAATCGCAATTGAGAGAAAGAAGATAAGTATCATCAAGAGGAAATTAACAAAGCCAGACTCATGAATGTATCCATAGAAAAACAAGTCGAAAACTAATGAATTAGCAGTCCGAAAAAAAAAAAAAAAAAACTAATGAATTAGCAGATATTAATTAGAAGAAACTGTAGGAAGAAGAAGATGCATCCAGAGGGTGGATTAGGTATGTCAGCACTAGAGCAACCACCATTAACAGATACGCTATTCCTTGATCTATTGATGTCCCTGTGATTCCACAAAATCAAAATCCCATGTCAATCAAAGGATTTCACTATAGAAATTGAAATCGATTTCCAGATTTCACTCCGGATCTGGTAAAAACTATGGATTCAGATCTGTAGAAAGATAGAGATAATGCGATAAGCTGATACTTACCATCGCTGGTGGGAGCAGGAGCAGGAGCAGGAGCTGGGGATTGAGCGCCGGCTAGAGAGGAGATGACGGCGAAAACGAAAGTGAATAACGCCAAACCGGCAACGGTATTCCTAGAAGCCATCTCTCTTAGTCTTTAATCCGAAGAAAAAAAGGAGATCTCAGCTCTGCATGTAAAAGAGAGAAACCCTATAAGTCTGAAGATGATGAGGAAGGAAGGAAGTGTGGAGACGACTGGTTTCAGGTGTTCTTATAGTGGAAGATTGGTTTAAGGTTACCGGTTTTAACCGGTTAGTTATATTTTATATACCCGGTCAAACTACTTACCAGTCAGTCAGCTACGAAAAATAATAAAATAAAAAAGCATAATGACCAATTCCTTTCTTGGATGGTTCACTTCTTTTTATAGTTTCCTAGTCAAAATTGACATTGCTTATTGATCTTGATTCATGTGATATACATTACACACATTACGTATACGTTCATATTTTGAATAATCAAAAACAAATTTTCTCTTGTTTTTTTAGTAATTTCGACTGATGTTTGTTTTATATCCCCTTTAATTTATAGTTTTTTCTTGTTTCTTCTTTTCAGCAATATATGGTTGTATTAATACATTTTTGAAAGATTATACAATTGTTTAGATAAAAATTAAGTGAAATATGTTTGAAAACATATCTTGAAGTATTTTTATAAATTCTAATAGATCTTCTAAATAGGCATCGTGGTTTTTTATCTAGTCTCCATCTTCAACGTCCAGAGCTTCATTTCCCTTTTTAACGTNAGGCATCGTGGTTTTTTATCTAGTCTCCATCTTCAACGTCCAAAGCTTCATTTCCCTTTTTAACGCCTAACTTCTTCGGCTTTGAATTTGTTTGATTTTCTTGTATTTTTTTCGGTTTTTGAATTTGTTGTAGTTTGTATACCCTTTTGTTTTGGTTTTTGTTTCTGGGGCATATCTAATTTAGATAATATATTATGTTATCGGATTAGTTTGCGGGAATTTATTTATATTTACCGCCTTAACTTACGGAAATTCTTATATTCACCGTTTTTTATTCCACTAGCGCATCTCACCAATATATTCCGCCCCTTGTGGTTTTGCTATCATATTAGACGTAAAAAAAAAATAGGATACGTGGATTGATACATTAGCTTTCTCTTGTTTTGTTAGCATTTTTGTTGATTAGGAAGAAAATAGGAAAATATTTGGACAGGCTGGCAGCCAAACTGGACTTATTATTATTAGTCTATGACTCACTCATGACTCTCTCTCAAATTCTTTTTTTTTTATGATAGTAAATTATCATTTTATATGCAATGTGTGTTTTGTTTGTCTGATTAATTTAACGGCTAGTAGATGTTAATCAGCGTGAGTAGCGGTTAATCCTCCCAATATTTTATTTTCTAAAAGGATTTCAGTATCTCACACTCACATGTTGTTTCAGAAGAAAACAATATATATATATATTATCATTTGTTATTACTTATAACCTAACCTATGTCGTTTTGTTAAGTTCGGTATAATTTGACACAAAATTATATTAGTGGTACCACTAGTCAATAATAGAACTTAGTGAAAATACGTTTATTGAAAATAGTTGGTGAATAATGATACATCGGTTGTTGAATGTAGGACGATAGGAATAATTTGATGTAAATGATAACTCAACTGCGAAAAATAGTAATAAGAGAGCTCTTTCCTCTATTTTCTCTGAACAGTGAATCTCCAAACGAAAATTACATACTAAAGCTATCGGAACACACTTGTACAGTTATATACCTCTCATCATTACACATTGTTGTTGTAGCCGACCAGATCTGAATCACTTCTGAGAAGTTTATCTCAAATTATGTCATGCATATAATTTTACAGGAAGATATTATCAAAGGCACTTCTGCTTCAACAGGATTTGGATTTTTTTTTCCTCCAGATTCCTGCATCCTGCTATGGTCACCTTGTAGGATCATAATTTCCAAGGACAAAAACGTAGGCTTCATACTCAATAGATCAGGTTTTGAGATTTGTCCTAAGAACTTACTCAAAGGAGCCAAGTTGTCAAACAAGTTTTAGTAGCTTCATGTTTCCTGTAGAATTAGCAGCTACAAGCATATTCGATTTTTTTCTCCAACACACGCTCGACACAAACTGTCCGTTGTCATCAACATATTCGTTCCCAGAAACGGGATCGACTGATCCAAACTTGTATGAAGTCATTGGCATCGGTAAGGATCTATAGTAACTATATACCTGAGATGTAAAATACGTTCTTTATAAGTTATAACTAACTATAGTAACTATATACATGAATGGTATACACATGAGAATCTAGAATTAGCATCCAATGGCTGAAACTTTGTGTTATGATGGATTTAATAAATACCTCATTGGTCTCTGAACCACATGCTATGTATCCATCCAAGACTGATAATCCAACAAAATTCTGTTTCAGGTAAGAGATTACGAATCAGTATTTAGCAAAATGATGTTGGATGTGCAAAATATAAATTAAAGGGTAAATTGGAAAATGGAAACAGTTTGGGACTAACCTTTTGATTGGTATGTCCT
Organism: Biscutella laevigata subsp. laevigata; assembly: GCA_900406315.1. Classification (NCBI taxonomy): domain Eukaryota; kingdom Viridiplantae; phylum Streptophyta; class Magnoliopsida; order Brassicales; family Brassicaceae; genus Biscutella; species Biscutella laevigata. The sequence continues at coordinate 4,866 of OVAU01003948.1, read as the reverse complement.
TTATAAGTCAATGAACAAGCACCAGAAGATAAACCAGAGGAATTTGTCTTGTTAAGATTCCAAAGCTTGAGAGAGTTATCAGTGGAAGCAGAAACAATGGTCTCTGAATCCATGAATTTAACATAGCTAACAGCTTTCTCATGGCCAGCCAATGTGCACCAAGGATTTTTGACATACCGAAGATCATAGCAATAGACCTTGTAATCAGCTGTCCCAAATGTCAATAAATGATTGGAATAAGCAGAGAATTGCACGCAACACACATTTGCTGGACTCCAGATTGTGCCTAATGACCGTTTCTGCATAGCCATCAGAGAAGAATATAAGTTCGACTACATTTGGATAGCTGTTAGTCTAAAGAGAAAATTATACTTTCTTGAGCTATATACTGATTTGGAGTAAGAGCAACTTGGCATAAAGCTTTGCAATATGAAGAGATAAGGGGAAGAGACGTGCCTCATTGATGCTCCAAAGCTTCACCGAACAGTCATCACTTCCACTGACAAATTTTGTTGGGTCAGATGGAGAAAAATCAACTGACCAGGCTCTCTTCTGGTGTTCTGTATACTGTGAAAATCCTTGTCCAGTCCCAGCATCCCATATCTGCACAAACCAAGCACCAATGTGAAAATGTCAAGTGAAAACCCATTCATTTTGCATTAACATGGGCACTATCACAAGCTTAACATGTTTAGAAAAGCACAGGAGACTAGTCTTGTAGATGCTACCGTGCAACAGAGGAAGATAAATCAGAAAGATTCCAGACATGCTATAGATAGGAGAAACTATTATTATATTTTTATACGCACCTGAACTACACCATCATAGTCAGTCGAGGCCAAGTAGTTTTTTATATAACCATTCCAGCAGACACAGCTTAATTTTGATTTGTTGACCATCTCTACGAGCGGATAATGAACACCGACAGATTCGTTCATAAATGCATTGAAGTCAAAAATCTTGATTTTCTTAGATATCCCAGCTGCTGCTATGTGTTCCTCATCAGGGTCAAAACTCAATGAGCAGACCACACTTGCAGAGTTTAAAAGGTCTCCACTTCTTATTGTCCCACAGGTTTCAAACTTGCTATACCGAGCGAATTTGCACAGCCCCTCAAAAAAGACTTCCAGTTGATCTGATGATCTGCCTTTGGTTCTCGTATCCTGATTTTCATTTTGTTTTTCAGACCACCTATCCCTGTCTTTCAGTAGGATTTTGTCAGAACGGCCATTAGCAGCAGAATCTGATAAGTGCATTTGTGATCTCATGAAGAAATATGCATCTTCCAGTTGACGGATATTACTCATCAGCCTGTCTGTATTAGCAGTTGGTATAAACAAGGCGCCAGAAGTAGTTGTACCGCGATTTTCTAGTGGAGATGATAGCACTTCTGTTTCACAACATCCTTGAGATTTCAACAGAGATGGATTTGAAGAATATCTTCGCTCAGCCTCTTTAATATCATCTTCCAAGGTCCGGATGTCTTGCAAAAGCTTCGATGCATTTTTCTGCTTCTGCCCTTCTAGTGATGACAAAAAATGAAGTAACAGCTCAGATATTTCCTCGTCAGCAGCAGTAGACATAACTGAATCATCTTCGCGTATTAAATCAGACTTCAGTATTTCCCTGTAAAAGAAAAAGAATGGACTGAGAACACGAGAAGATAATTCAGACAGTGGACTGCCATTTTATCTTCAAATTTATGAGGGAAACATTGAATAAAATTGAAAGAAAAGAAATCATATAGATGTCTATACACGCTTATGGAAAAAAAAAAGCTTGTCCAAGGTCCACGTTCTCCTTTGTAACACTTCTAGTAAATATTCCCCACGTGATTTATGTTAAAGTAGCATTCAGCTAAGTACCTAGCTGTTGGTCGGGAGGAGGGTTCAGGATGTAGAAGCCATAGACAAAATCCAGCTTCCTTGGGATATCTTGAGAGAAATGTTGGCGGGAGAATCCGATGACGTAAATCTGCCATCATTGCAGCATGCATCTCACTGGACTCGTAATGGCATAGCAACTGAAACAACCATGGTCAAGTTAGAGATGCCATTTGGCGTCTTCAAGTGAAAGGGTCAAACAAGTCAACGAAAAACTAACAAGTTATACTGCACACTGGAAAATACTAGCTCTGGCAAAGGTGAAGCTCGACTAAGCAATTTCACGGAAAAACACTGTCGAAAAGAAATGGAAAGTACCCAACACACACACAGAAAATGAAAGAAGGAAGAACACATAAGCAATATTACCGACATATGCCCATACCTCGAACAGAAGAACCCCAAGAGCATATATATTTGATTTTTCTTCGATATCTTCTCCATTGATCTCCTCTGGACAAGTATACCACTGCTCTTCTAGCCATGTAGACATAGACTGTTTTCTCGTTGTCGTCGAAGACACGCCGAAATTTTTTATATAGTTTAGCTGTTGATGTTCAAAACTGTCTGGATTACGTGCATCAACCACATTTAAATCAATCAACGGGCTTTTCCTTTTGAAAGGTCTCCCAGTTGAAGTGGCCTGAAGTTGATTCCCTAGAGACTGATCAAACAATTCCATTTTTCTTTTCTTCAAATCCCTACCAACAGTACATGATTCCTGAACCACGGGCCTCCTCCTATTTAAATCTTTCTCAACCTCTGAGACCAATTCGTTCTTTCCACAAGTACCGATATATCGAAGTTTCTTTGATGGGACTAGCGTGAAAAGGGATGGTCTCAAATCCAGCAAGAATAATCCTTGAGAGTGGGCGGAGTCTACTAGCTCCACCAGCTGCCTAAACAGAAAAAGGCTGTGTCGTTTCTCTCGTTTGGCATAACTTGATTTAAGAATCTCCCTCAGACTGACTCCACTAGAAGATTTAGTACGATTCCGATCACCATGTGCTACAATCCCATTTCTTTTGGGACTTGAGCTTTGAGTTGACACATCGTGACGAGTATTATCCAACTTTTGTTCCTTGCATCCTATATCTTGATCGCAGACAAATTCAGGTGGAGTTTCCTGGTTTTTTCCCACAACCGCTTTCCCCTTCATAGCTCTTCTGTGTACCAACTGAGAAAAATTCGAAGAACTCAATGGCGTTTTCAAGTGGACACCTTGGCTGTTTAAAGTAGGAGCGTTCCCAATATTGTTTTCACCAGCTGCTCTTAGACGTCCAGAAACCGCTTCAAGATTCTGATCGCTCCTCCAAGTCGTATAAGGAGATTTCAGGTTTTGCCTTTCGGAAGGAGCTCCCGCAAGCTGTTGTCTGATTCTAGACAACATTTGATCCATATCACGAGGTTGAGAATCAAGATCCCCATCCGGTGCTCTAAGAGGAGACCCTCTAGCTAAACTATAGAGATGCTCAAATTTGCCAGCCCTAGAACTATCCATATTACTATTAATGTTACTCCCTTGAGCCATCTTAAAATTTCCCAACGTCAACTCTTCAACGGAAACATTTGCTTCTTCAGCTTCCTCCGGAGACTTGTTCATATCTACATTCCTGAGAGCTGAACTTCCAGGACAATCACTCCTCAAAGAGTCGTTTCCAGTTTCTGATTCAGTCACCATATAACAAGCATCAAGCCTGCGAGGAACGTCATCCACTCGTCCTTTGAATTTTATGTTGTTACTCGCTACTATTTCATCACCGACTCTATCCATAACAGTTATTCACATTCGTTGCATCAGCACAGGAACTAATCTAACAGCTTCCATGCCCTACTCATAACGATATGAAAACAATCTTATCGCATTGGAATCAAACCGACAAAAGAAAGAAAAAGGAAATACAAAACCTACCGAGTAAATTCTCCAGGAGATACTGCATGTTCAGATTTCAAGCTGGTTAAAACACACACACACACACAAAACTTCCTGATCCTGAAAAGCAAAATTTAAAACGTATTATCAACGTAATCTCAAGCAGCTAATTAGAGGATTGTATCAAATTTCAGCAAAAGAAAACCAATCGAAATTACTCAGAAACAAGATATATACAGAAAAACTGAATCGCTTACACATAAATACAAAAGTTGCGGATACCGAGAGATCACAATCAGATCATACAGCGAGGCGGTGATTGAAGAGGTGAAGAAACCTCTAAGAAACTTGAAGAAAACAATTCAAAAACACAGAGAAGAGAGAAGAAAAGTGAGGCTATGAAGTTGAAAATCTACTCGAGATACAGTGAAGAGTCTCTGAATCATTCGTTCTTCATTCCTTGATTTTCTTTTAATTTTTTAATGATTTAAGTTAGGCTTGAAGCCAAACATATCATAATCAATATGTATGCTCTTATTTTTTTCTCTGGTTGACAATTTTTCTAACGTTATTTTATTTAATTATTTAATATTACTTTCTGAAAAAAAGAGAAAGATTTTATTTTTGGTNTCTTATTTTTTTCTCTGGTTGACAATTTTTCTAACGTTATTTAATTTAATTATTTAATATTACTTTCTGAAAAAAAGAGAAAGATTTTATTTTTGGTTTTTGGTCTTTCGTCAGGCTTTACAATTAGAGTAATGTTGTTTCACGATTACGACACAAGATTACGTTGATTAATCTAATAATAGTAATTAGTGACATCAGCTAAAAGACAAGGCTTTTGTGTTTGATGTTATCTACGAAAATGCCACTAGTTGATGTCCTCCTTTGGTGAGCAAAGGGGCATGGTCGGTAAATAAATGAGAAAAGAGAGGGTATTTGAGAATAGTGCATGGAGGGATATTTGTAATTGTTAAGAGGAGGAGATGAAAACACGTCAACGTCAAGGAGAAGGTGTCACGTGAAAGATGTGGAGAGTAATAAGCCACGATATACATATGAATCAACTCTACAGCTAAACAAACAGTTTCTGGGCTTTTATGGGCT
>OVAU01003947.1:0-10577 GCA_900406315.1 Biscutella laevigata subsp. laevigata | reverse complement strand
GGTTGGTTATGCCTGGTAATCTCGAGATTCGGTTATGTTATCTGATTGATTTTCAAAACAAGTTAAGAAAAATGAAGCTTCCATATATATAGGTACGTGGAGCTTCTGCTAAAGGTGAGCTTCCCTCTAACTTCATAGCACTCTCAAATGATGCTTATACTCCTGATGTGATTGCTGCTTCAGACTGCATACTTGGTATCATCGGTNATTTAACATTGAGACTTATGGTCCCAACTTCAGGAACACTTGGATATGGAACTGCGAGTGAAGCACTTGCATACAAAACACGGTTCATATTTGTGCGAAGGGATTATTCTTGGGAAGATCCATTCTTGATATAGATGCTTGAGGTAGAAGGCATATCTATATATATACACACTGTATATGTTTTGCATTCCCGACAATTCTTCTTTTCTGAAAGGACTACGAAGGAGGAATTGAAATGATCAGAACAGATCTTTTGGCTGGAAGTTGGACGACTTATCTCGAGCGTGCGGTTACATTGCAACCGTGCTTCAATGGAGGCATTGATGGTGGCCAGGTAGACCCTTCATATGTCGACTTTCTCTCTATAACGAGACAATTTCAGACCATTCCTTCGTTTACCATGGTATGACCCTATTGATGATCTCATTGCTCCTGCTCAATTTCAGGTGGCGGCTAAAATACTGCAGGAAACAGCAAGAGGCAAGAAGCGTTCTAAAGTCAATGTGAGTGAATACACGCAAGAAAATATGAAATGATACTTTTAGATTATGTTCAGAGATTCTTTTGTAATACCAGTCCAGTGGTACTCACCTAATGGAAACATTGATATTGTAGCTTAACGGGGCGAAGAGACTTCAGGATTCAATAATACTAGAATGTTCTCATGTCGCTGGAAACGAAGTTAGGATTCCTAAGGTTGATCAGAAGCAGAAATCTGAAGTTCGGATTCCTCTGGTTGATCAGACGCAGAAATCTCCTAAGTGTGTTTCCTTGTGGACTTGGAATCTTGAAAATGTTGACTTAATTGTTATCTTTTGACACACCTGTTTATTTGTTTTACTAACAGATTTGTAGAAGGCTTTCAAATTCTTCATGGACATCACAATGGCCTTTCAGATACAATCGATTTCTTGGATAGTTTGGACACATTAGCTAAATTAGAAGGCAATCATCAAGGAAGGAAGCATTTAGCTGCAGCTTCTGCACTTTTTAACTGGGAGGTTTGTTTGTTCCATTACTTGATTTAGTGTTTCTATGAAGTTTTGAGAAACTAAATGAAGTTTTGTTCAGGAGGATATTTTTGTGGCTAGAGCACCTGGTAGGCTTGATGTAATGGGAGGAATTGCTGATTACTCTCGAAGTCTTGTCTTGCTGGTAGTTCCCATTTTCAAAAAGACCAATCTTACATTCATATATGTTTAACACAGAGAGAGATTATATCATCGGCTTAGATGCCTACAAGAGAGGCTTGTCATGCTGCTGTCCAGAGGAATCTACCAAGTAAACAGAAAACATGGAAGCATGCCAAAGCAAGACATCATTCAATAAACACTCCCATACTTGAAATTGTATGTTTATCTACTCTCTGTTTTCTTCTGTCTTTACTTGAGTCTAACGCTTTTTGAGTCTTTCAGGTTTCATTTGGACCTCGCTTGATGAGCTTTNTCACTTCAGAGGACCACCTTTTTATATGGACTTGACTGATTTTATTGAAGATGATGGGAAACCAATATCCTATGAGAAGGCCTACCATTACTTTAACCACGATCCAGATAAGAAGTTGGTTCATCTTCTTTTCTCCTCATTTTCACATACTTGATAAGAAGAAATGAAGAATCATAACCATCAAGATTTTGATATGTATTGAGCCCATTTCTAGGTGGGTGTCATATATTGCAGGTACAGTTCTGGTACTAATGAGAGAGATGGAGATTCGATTTGAAGATAGCATTAGCATATTGGTAACAAAACTTTTATACTCAGGATTGTATAAAAAGATTCTATGTTCAGCTCTTAATCAGTAATAAACACGTTTTCAGGTTTCTTCAGACGTTCCAGAAGGCAAAGGAGTATCTTCNATCAGTAATAAACACGTTTTCAGGTTTCTTCAGACGTTCCAGAAGGCAAGGGAGTATCTTCTTNAGGAGTATCTTCCTGCTTCAGTTGAAGTTGCTACCATGTCTGCTTTAGCTGCTGCTTATGGTTAGTTTAACCTTTTCTTCTCTGCATTACCTAACGAGTAGATGATTCTGTTTTCTGTTTTGAAGCCTTGAGCTGATTTCTGCAGGTCTTGAAATATCTCCAAGAGATGTGGCTTTGCTTTGTCAAAAAGTGGAGAATTATGTTGTTGGAGCACCTTGTGGAGTTATGGATCAGATTGCTTCTGCTTGTGGAGAAGCTAACAAGCTTCTTGCTATCATCTGTCAGGTACTTTGCAACAGAAAACTTGATTCTTGAGCAAATTAACTGAGTTTTTCTACTCTCTCTCTCTCTNAGCCAGCTGAGATACTAGGAGTTGTTGAAATACCTTCTCATATTAGATTCTGGGGAATAGACTCTGGGTTACGACACAGGTACTTTTGTATATGAATTTGAGCAATCCCAAGAAAAGGCAATCGAAAGCTCTTATAAGAATCAGTTTTCTTACTTGTGCTGCAGTGTTGGTGGTTCAGATTATGGTTCTGTGCGGATAGGAGCTTTTATTGGTAAGACAATGATAAGATCTATTGCATCTTATTCTACTGAAGCCACAACAAAGGTGCGCTCGGAGTTGCTTGTAAATGATGATGCTTCTTTGGATTACTTATGCAACGTTTCACCTCATAGGTACGTACACTCTAAATCCCTCTTGTTCTCCAGTTAGATGATATGATTATTACTATATCTGTGTTTTGGCAGATTTGAAACTCATTACGCAAGTAAGCTCCCATTGACTATCAAGGGAGAAGAATTCATCGAAAAATATGGTGATCATGGAGATACTGTCACAACCATTGACAGAAAATGTACTTACAACGTAGTGGCACCAACTAAACATGCAGTTTATGAGAATTTCCGTGTTCAGGTGAGCTAATTTAGTGCAGGTGATCTAAGAAGAATGACATGTTTATATGATGGAAACTAATCTCTCTCTCTATCTCTCTTAGGCTTTCAAAGCATTGTTGACAGCTACTCCTTCTGAAGAACAGATCATTGCTCTTGGGGAACTTATGTACCAAGTTTCTGAAGTTAACCATTGTTGAGTGTTTAATTTGCAGTGCCACGAAAGTTACGGCGCATGTGGACTTGGCTCTTATGGAACAGACAAATTAGTGAGATTAGTACAGAACATTGAGAAGTCAAAGCACTCAAAAAACGAAGACTTCGCTCTCTACGGGGCCAAGATCACAGGAGGAGGTAGTGGCGGTACAGTCTGCGTGATTGGAAGTAACAGTGAAACAAACACTGAACAGATTCATAACGTAAGGATCCAAGTCTTTTTGTTCATATGATATTCTTTAGCTAAAACACTGAACAGATTCATAATGTGAAATGCAGATCGCGCATACGTACAATGAATCAACAGGTTTATTACCGCATGTGTTTGAAGGTTCATCTCCTGGAGCTGGCCAGTTTGGATATTTTGGATATTTGAAGATACGCAAGAACTCTTCTCCTCTTTCTTCTTCTTCTTCTTCTACTTGACATTTTTTTTTTCTGCTTTGAAGATTTTTATATTGTGTGATTCAGTTGNAATATGAGTATTGATAGCATCTCAGTATAGCGTTTTTGGCGTATCTGCTATTGTAGAGTGAAAGTGGTTTTTGTCATAGCTGCTTGAATGTCCAAACGCGATGTTTACGTTCGCGGGAAAATGAAAAAGATTGACCACGTAAAAATGCCAAGATTCGGCGCCAACGATTGCAGAACAAAAATTCTGCGCTATCTTACATATTAAAAAATAAAAAATTTCAGTCAATCTTGTACTTGACCATTTTATAGAAAGAAACGTAAATCATTTCATTCTTCATTTTTTTCTTTAGCTTCTTCATTTTTCTCTTTCGCCCACGGCGATTTCTGCACCGATTGAACCTCCGTCGACGATCTTCTTCACCGAAGCTTCTCAATTTCTCTTCACCGAAGTTCCGTTTGCGATTTTGTTGGTGAGTTTTCTCNTATTGGTCAGTCGATTTTGCTTTGCTGCATGTTTGTTCTGTGGATTTATTTAGCTATGATGCATGTTTCGATTGTTGGTTTTTATTACCGCATGTGTTTGAAGGTTCATCTCCTGGAGCTGGTCAGTTTGGGTATCTGAAGATACGTAAGAACTCTTCTCCTCTTTCTTCTTCTTCTTGTTCTTCTTCTTCTACTTGGCCTTTTTTTTTTCTGCTTTGAAGATTTTTATAATTGTGTGATTCAGTTTCCAAGTATGTATACTTTATATTTTGTGTTTTTCTAAAAATTAACAGATTGTTAGAATATAATAGAATAACATAAAGAGTGAGCCGCAGAGACAATTTTATATTATCTAATGAGGCTTTTCTATTTTCTTATTCACGCAAAAAGGATGAAATATATCGTGAAAAAACACTAAAAATTACAATACGAGATAAACTAAAGACAACAACGAAAAGCTAAATCGACGGTTGAAACACAATCTCGAGAACTGAACTGACGGTAAACAAAGATAACCCCGTGGACTAGAAAAACAACAGAAATCGAACTGAAATCAAACACCTATAACTACCAAATAAGACAAGGTAAGAAGAGTTGAAGACGGAGCCTGAGAGGATGCACACTAATGTCGATTATTGAAGAGTCTTGAACGCCTACGACTAAGATCTCGAGGTGATCCAACGAGCAATAGAAGACAGAAACAGAATCTCTGGAAACTTCGAAAGACTACGCCTTTTTGATCCAAGATAGTTTCCAAGGCAAGAAAAGAACTCCGCTTGGAACCCGAACCTTGCCGGACCACAGAGAGAAGCCCGCTCCACAACTACAACAACCTTGAAACAGCTGATAACTAAGTCCTAAGCAATTTCTAAGGCGACTCCCGTTACCCGAGGAGCAAACAATCAGAAAAGCTAAGGCCAGGTCCTCAAACAAACCGAATACTAGACTAACACACTAGGTCGGAAATCCCGCAGAGGAAGCCGACAGCGGAGCAACACCAAGCCAAACAAAACCGAAGCCCACCACACCTCAACCCAACTGAGCCCGAAGAAATCAAACCACATCTCATCACTCTCAACCAGAGAGGACGAGCAAGAGGAGAACAACACAAGTTGAGGGATTACCCGACGGGAGCCGAAAGGAACCTGAGCAAAGGTCGGGGATGGGGGCCACGATGACAACAACGAAGAGAAGACCTGACCGGAGACAAATCGAGCTACAAAGCCAGAAGAAAAACAGAATAAAGGAGAAGAGACGAAAGTTTTCTATTTAAATTATAAAATAAATATTTTTTAGTTTATAAAGATATATATGCCTTCAATACAAGTCTGCAAATTTAAGGTCAATTTTTTAGATTAGTTTTTATTAAAAGTCTTTAGTTTGAAATTGTTTTATATTTTTTCCCAATTATTGTTGTTTGTTGTTGGATGCAAATTTTTTCTACTGTTCTCACTCTAATCTTATAAATTTTAAGGTCGAATCTACTTTAATATGTTTGATATTTTTGTCAACCAAATTTTATATTGATTTAAACCGATCTACACATGATTACAAACCTCCTACAAGGAAAAATTTACACTTGTTAAAAGTTATTTTGAGCCTTACTAAGGAGGAAGATAAAATTCCTAAAATTAAATTAAAAAAATCTCGTAAAACAGGATCAAACGATCTAGAATTAATCGTACCAAACCAAAAAAGCAACCTAAGAGACAATGTAAAACTAATAGGTAATAATCGAACCTACCGTCCAACTTCAATTATGTTGAGATCATTTCTTAGATATTCAATCGAGAAAATCCAACTTCAAGAGATGCTACATTCGGTGTCTTAATTTGTCTTCCACCATTGGATTTCATACATCTATTATTCTTATAGTTTCGAATAGTTTACATTAGGCATTCATTGTAGTTGCGTTTGTATATTACCATATAAAATTTGTAATTTTTTAAAATAGTAATAGTTAATTAGGTTGTTTTTTTCAGCCTTGGGGAATTAACTTTTTTTAGCAGTGGAAAAAGATTTCAAACATTTACTATGAGGTGCAATTTAGGATAATTAGATTCAAATTTTGGTTCAATTTCTGAGTTTTTTTTTGCATGAACCAAAGTTTTTCGGTTATAATCTCATGCATATTTGTTACTATGTTAGGTTTAGATACCTCGTGTCTTGGAGTAGAATTAACATTACCGACGATTTGCTGGCAAAAAAAAAATTACCGACGGTTTTAGGCCCGGTGAGAGAATTGATTTCATCCCGCCGTTTCGACACCATTCCTAGAGGATACTTTACAGTGCTAACATAAGCTTACGATGTCTGCCATTTGTTTTTCTTTCGTCTTTGGTACTATAGGAACTTTTGATGGCATTTCTTATATTTTATTTGTATTGTTTTTCGGGGGAAAAATGAAGATAAAGTGATTATCAAAAACAAAAGACGAATAAATAAAAAATGAAGATAAATTGATTATCAAAAACAAAAGATGAATGAATAAATAAAACTTATAAATAACAAGTTAAGTGAAAATCTGGATTTTGTGAAATTTTTAAAGATGATGGTTAAATGCTACCTAGTTATATTTTTTGATGCATTTGACAACTTCTCTATTTGATGCCTATCAAGAAAAGAAACTAAGAGATATATAAACATGTTACCACATATACATTTCAAAAACTTCAAAAATTGCACCAAATTTGCACAACATTTGCACCAAAACTGCACCAAACTTTCATCGGATCTGTCTCACCAAACAATTACTTAAACTACTAAGAAAACCAAAATATCTAAAGGAGTAAATTCCCATAGAATTATAACTAAGCTCAAGTATTTCTAAATTATGTAATCTTTCAAAACTCAAGGTAATGCTTCTTGTCACTTCACATTTTGCAATATTAAACTGCCCAAGAGATGTAATGTTGGTCAATGAAGATGAAATTTCCCCTTTAAATTTGTTTCCTCCCAAAAATAGCGCTCAAATATCTGGAAAAAACAGATTAAAATCAAGTCTAAATTTATTGGAGAAGGGGTTTTGGGGATGAATAGAAACAAAAATGAAATTACATTGAAAATAGCATGAGGAAAGACACCCGAAAAGTTTATATTGTTTTTTCTGATTTGAAGACATTATTTATAGAGGATACTTTACCGTGCTAACACAAGCTTCCAATGTCTGCCATTTGTTTTTCTTTTACATCTTCGGTACAACATGAACTTCTGATGAGATTTCTTATGTTTTATATGTATTATGAAGATAAAGTGATTATCAAAAACTAAACAAATAAAATTGTAAATAACAATTTAAGTGAAAACCTGGATTTTTGTGAATTTTTAAAGATGATGGTTAAATTCTACCTAGTTATATTTTTTTGATGCATTTGATAACATCTCTATATGAAGCCTATCAAGAAACAAAATTTAGAGATATATAAACATGTTACCACATATACATTTAAAAAATTGCACCAAATTTGCATAAAATTTACACCAAAACTACACAATACTTGCACCAAAATTTCATTGGGTCTGTCTCACCAAAATTGATGTCAGTTTTATTCATAAAAATGATTTGCTTTCGAAAAGTGAGTAACCAAGTAATAAAAATTTTGAATTCAAAAAAATGATTTTGTTTTTGAAAGGTGAGTAACCAAATAATAAAAAATCTGAATTATTTATTCTAAATCGCACTCATATTATATGTTGGAATCATTTTCGCACTACTAAAATATAAATCACCAAAGCTGAAAAAAATAACTTGATTAACTATTTTTAAGAAACTACAAATTTTGTATGGTAGTATGCAGACGATAGATGTCCAAATAAACTATTTGAAACTAAAACAACAGTAAATGTATGAGATTCGATGGTGAAAGAAAAAGACATAGAAATTAACATATTTCAAATTTGGATTTTTTTGGGAGACTGTCCGATAACTGATCTCAACACAATTGAAGTTGGATGATATGTTCGGCTACTACAAATCATGTTGAGATTTCCCAACGAAAATGGTATCTCTCATGTCATTCGGTTCGACTGTAGGTGGAAACTTTATGTTGTATGATTTGTAATGACCAATGATGCGAACTAATTAAAAGATTATTTTCGTGTGTTATCACTAGTCATAAGGTTAAGTCCAACATGAAACTTTGCTTACTTAAGGAAGAAAACATTTATACTCAAAGAATGCGAATATCGACGTTGAAATATAGAACATCAATATATATTGCTAATAAGGTTTTGAAGTGTATTTCAATTTTCAAGTATGTATAATTTGGTGTGGTTATACTTCATGAATAATTTTTCTTTTTTTTGATAAAAGAATAATTTTTCTTCTATTACTTGTTTGTGTTTTTTTTCTTTTTAAGATTAGAATATAATAGAATAACATAAACCTGATTGGAGTGATCCGCAAAGACAATTTTCTACTAACTAATGAGGCCAGATTATTCGATCTGAATTCTAAAATAAATATTTTTGAGTTTATAAAGATATATACCTTCAATACAAGTGTAAATTTTGAGGTCAATTTTTATATTATGTTTTTGGTTTGAAATTTTTTTATATTTTTCCCCAATTGATTCTAATTCTAAAAATATGGTTAGAATTGGTGAAACTTATAACGCAATAAATTATAAATTTTAAAATATTAATTGATTAGATATATTCAAATTAATATCCTCTTATATACTCCCTCTGTAGAATTTTTTAGTATTTAATTTTTGTTCCAAAATATAAGATTTTCTCCTATATCGATGCAAATTTTTAATTTTCTATCTAATAATATTCAATAATGACTTAGTCAAAGTAATTAAATAATCAAATAATCCAATTGCATTCTCTCGTAAAAAGGAATCTATATTTTTTTTTTTAAATTACTTTTAATACATAAGTAATTATTATTGTGGGTAATAATAATTTTCTTAAATAATGTGAAATTTGTTAAAACATTATGTATATTGTAATAGAGGGAGTATTATATGAGGCCACATGTTAAACCCACAATTTTTCTTCTTATTTTTTGTTTAAAAATAATAATATCTTAAATTTGTTATCAAACACATTTATATTTAATTTTCTAATCGATTATTATTCTCTTATATATTAAAAGAGAAGCATTGAAGGCCACATGTCAAGCCTATATTTTTTTTTAAATGTTAATATCTTAAACATGTTACCAAACACTTATATATATTTTTAAAAATTGATTATCATCCTCTTATATATTAAAAGAGAAGTATTAGAGACCACATGTCAAACCCACAATTTTTCTACTTATTTTTTATTTTAAAATTTTAATATCTTAAACCTATTGTCAAATACATTTATATTAATTATTTTTATTGATTATTTTCCTATCCTCTTATATATTAAAAGAGAAGTGATAAAATTGACGTTTCAAGTCCACAAAATTTCTAGATTTTTTTATTTAAATTTTAATATCTTAAACTTGTTACCAAACATATTTACTTTTAATTCGTTTTTAAGAGATTATTGTTATACATGTTTCCAAACAATATATTATGGAAAATCAAATTAAAAAAATTTAAATGGATAATAATATTTGAAACTATAAATATAAGAGGATAGTTTTTCGTTCTTTAATTTAAAATATATTTACTTTAAATAAATGTAATTATTAGAAAATATATTTTTGACTTAACCATAGATATATATTTAACTTATTCAAATATGTATATTCTAGAAAACGAATTGGTGATTTAATTTTTTTTTATGGATAGATATATTTGTTTGAAGATAAACATAAACAATTATAAAAATATTTTTTAACTTAATCATGTATATATATTTGGTTGTTTAGATTTTTTTTAATTGGTAAAAATATTTACGCGAAGATAAATAAACAATTACAAAAATTCCAAAAATATTTTAATCTAAAATAACAATCATTATCAATACATATCTAACAGGTATATTTAAGAAAATATTTTTAATGTTGTCGGTTTAAATAACATTGTAATTGCAAAAATACTATAATACTCTTATATCATTGCTTGAGATATTTTTAAAATTCAAAATATTTTTTTCAAAAATTCTATAAAATTATTTCTAAAAACTAAATATTTAAACAAAAATATAAAAAATATATTTAAATAAATAAAAATATATTAATTTTCTTTTATGAACACCAAAATTCGGGCATGACTCGTATCCTAACCTAGTTATATATTAAAATATAAGCATTGAAAGCCACTTGGTAAACATACATTTTTCTATTTATTTTTTATTTTGAACAACAATATAATATATTGAAAAAACAGCAATCTAATACATTTAATTAGGTAAAAATCTTGTTGTTAACAAAAAAGTAAAAAAAAAAATAATTATTTTGATGATAACAATAAAATCTGAGTATAACTCATGTACTAACCTAGTTATAATTATTAACTAGAATTGAGCCCGCACCATGTGCAGATATTTAT
>OVAU01003946.1:0-10579 GCA_900406315.1 Biscutella laevigata subsp. laevigata | reverse complement strand
TATTAAAAATGCTTCTGTTTTAATAAATAGGGGATATGATAAAATAGTAATAATGTTCTTCTCTATCTTTTTCTTGTAGCCAACTTGAGTTATATTAATAATGATCATGCGCGTATTTATATTATATTGTTCTTATGAATTTTAAAGCCGTTATATTATTAAAAAAAAAACTCAAATTTACGGTATATGAATTAATTCGTTTTTAATATGCAATTTTTTAATATTACTTTTGTTAGAGTCGACAGGGAATTTTAATCAGTTAAATGTAACTTTCAAGATTATTATAAAAATGAATTTCCGTACGTCTAAATAAAGTTTTTATATGATTGTAAAAAGTGTGTCTTAGTTACCAAAAACATTGTTGATACGGTACTAATAAATTTTGAAGTACATTTTGATTATCAAAATATTGAACGTATAGATTTTTAATGACGAGATATAGATCATATACAAAATCTTAAAAATACAATTCGCCGCATAAATATACTTGCATTATAAAGAAAACATTCATGGCAAACAAAGATTTAAGAAGAAATCGATTGCTAGAAATTGGTGGACCTATTCTTCTTTTTCAATATTAATCAACTATCTAATTATTAACCTCTTTTTCTTATTTAGTATTTGATTATGTTAGCCATTTGAGCATTACCAATTCTTGTTTGACAAACCTACCTAGAAATGGTTGCTTCACATTTTCACCTGAATTGAATACACCTAGTAAATATTACTCGAAACGAAGCAAAATAAAATAAAAAATCAACATTAACCTATATGTAGTTTTATATGTAGATTATTTTGTCAGATATTAGATATAAGACTATTTTAAAACTGGTAGCTGAAATGAAATAAGACAGGGAGGTGGAGGCTCCTGGTGATAGTGCCTCTGCAAAAAAAAAAAAAAAAAATTAGAGACGAATTTCTAAAGGAAATACTGATATGAAAATATAGTGGTAGATATAAAAAAATATTAAAATTTCGTTTGACTATTTATATGCAGTTGTCTTTTCTCTAACCTAACCTAACCTAAACAAATCTGTAATTAGCATGTATTATACAGTGTAATTGAACACAAAATATAAAACCATTAAAGTTTATGTTTATAAAAAAACTAATTAGATACAAGAATATCAAAACAATCACTTGTATAAAAAAGGTGAAAAAGCTCTCTTCTCTCCCTTTACGATCGATCATTTACCCCTCACCGCTTGCTGCCGCTGCTTCATCTCTCTCGACCGGCGGCCGGTTACTCCATTAGCTCGGTCGCCGGTCGCCTTCTCGTGTACTCCGTTCTCCAGTATATTTTTCCTATGTGTATATCGGTTCCGGCGTGTGACGGTTTTAGAATAGTAGAGCTCCTCCGTCAAGCTTCGTCTTTTCGGCGTCTTCCTCCTCTGTGAGTGACTATTTCTTGTTTTGATCAGTGGATCTATGGATCCTTTTTGTTTTTTCGTCATCTCTCGGGTCGGAGTCCTCTCCTTTTGATCTGACCGATCTTGGTCTTCTCCGGCTAGATTTAATTCTCTGGCAACGGTGGCTTAGGTGGGGTCCATCTCCTTTCTTCAACCGAGGTCTTCAATCCGGCCTTCATGGATGCTCTTCGGGTTCTTCCAAACGGCTACAGGCGGATTTCTAGACGGCTTTATGTTAAGTTCTATGGGCTTCCAACTCAAAACCAATTGGCAATGAGTGGATTGACTCATATCACTTATATAGCACTCAAAGGTCCTTCATCTTATCAATGTGGGATATTCTCACACGCCCCCTCGAGACAATGACCCGTCTAGCTATTAGTCTCGACAATATCCCACTTTACGATCAGTTTCAAGTTCGGTCATGAGCCTTCTATCGGGCCCGATCAGTTTCGATTCAATGGAGCAACGTGTGTTCAGGCTCTGATACCATGTTAAGTTCTATGGGCTTCCAACTCAAAACCAATTGGCAATGAGTGGATTGACTCATATCACTTATATAGTACTCAAAGGTCCTTCATCTTATCAATGTGGGATATTCTCACACTTTACACCTCTTGCATGTCCAATTTTGTTTTCTTCAATGCTTGTCGTGAGTCAATTTCTATTTTTGCTCGTCACAATGCTTTATTTTTCTGTGATTTGGAGATGCAGTTTGTTGAAGAGGTTGCTATGGCACAATCATTTGGTTAGGCTAATTAGACTTTGCTTGATTTGGTTTAAAGTTGTTATGGGTCTATTTTGTTGTTTATCGGTTTCGATTTCGGACTTTCTTATTGTGTTCTTCACTTTGCTTGACGGGGTTTCCGGAGTTAGCGTTGATCACTCTAGAATTAGCTTGCATTCGAGTTTGGGTTAAATCATCACGAGGTCCATTAACGCCACATGAACTTGTCGGAGTAAAACAAGACTCAAGTGTCTCATCCAAAGTTCTGAAGTTATCTTTTGGATCATGCCTACTGTTACTTGTCGGATGACCTCGTTCATTCAGAGAAAACAATCTACAAGTTTTAGGTGATCAAGACACGCTAAATAATTGGCTAATGCTACTTTCGGTCCAACCCCACATAGTCATTTTATCAACCCTTAACTCCTTCTGTTTAGCTATATTGTCCTTGTATTTACGGTTTATGCTTGTACTACTTTGTTCATATATAATTATCCTTTTGAGTTAAAAAAAGAAATATCAGGAATATCTTGTTAACAAAATCGAAGCAGGTTTGAGTAACCATTCAAATTTGGTAAGTATTTATTCGGGTTTTGGTTTTTTTAAGATTAAGGTTTAGAGGATCCATCAGTTAGTTTTATTTTTCGGTTCGAATTATTTGGTTTCGTTCGAATACCCGTAAAATATACCTAATAATAAAATCTCCTTTGAGAATGGATTAAAACCCACCTAATCCCCGGTTACAGGTTTCGGCCCAAAAACTCTAATTGGGCTGTTCGAAAATTATTTAAGTAGCACGAAGATTGATTTTTTTGCAGATTCTGAAGGCGAAGATGATGAGCACAATTTTGGTCTTAACATTATCAAATACTTCTGTTCTGTCTGTCTGATTCTGATCACTAATGGATGCTAAGAGTGGAGACTGAGTATTCATTCTCTAACATTGGACCAACTCAAGGACTAAATGGTTCAAGGATTTCTCAATTCTAGAGATTTGGAAATCGGTTCTTTCCGTCGTATTTTTAATGAATTGTAGATTGGCTTTGAGTCTGAACCAAGATAGTTATTTTATCGCGCAATTTTGAAAGCGAGATAACAAAATAAAACACAACGAAAAAGAGTCTTTTGGCCAAAGACTTTACCAGAATCTATTTAAAAACAATGGTGACAGCAAAATTTGCGATCTTTTGGCTTTTCCGTATTTGAACTCCACCGATCATGGCGGTTCTCTAACGACCCTTTCAACCTCCGCTCCAGAAAGACTCAACAAAGAAGATTAAAGGTTGGGTTTTTATTCTTTCTGGGTTCCCAATCTCGATGTTTATTTTTTGCATTGCAATTTCTAGTGTATGTTCTTTATCAAAAGAAAACAAAAGGGTGGATTTTTGTTCATTTCTATTAAGGATTTGTTTAAAATTTAGAGGGTTGATTAGGGTTTTAAGGTTGTGAGGGGAGGGTTTGTCGGAATTGAATTTGTTTCGCCTTTACAGGTTTGATCAGGTGGATTTCGTGTAATTTTCTAGGTTTGATTTCAAGTCTGAGAGAATGCAATCAATGTTTTCATGTAATGAGCAGTGGAATTCTTGTTCTGGACTTCCTTTATTTGATTTGTATTTGTTAACTGTTAGATGGATGAATCTCCGGATTATTTAAGCGATCTACCTCAGAGCATAATTGAGAACATCCTTACTCGGCTTTCAATTAGAGATGCAATCCGAACAAGCGTGTTATCTAGCAAATGGAGATTCAAATGGTCAACACTCACTGATCTTGTCTTTGATGAGAAATGTGTAGCTCCTATAGGTGACCGTGGACTAGTCGAGTACAATCTTGTTAGATTCATCACTGGAGTTCTTCTCCTTCACCAAGGACCTATCCACAAGTTTCAGCTCTCTACTTCTTTCTTACATTGTCGTCCAGACATTGATCAGTGGTTACTTTTCCTTTCGAGAAACGGAGTCAAGGAGCTTGTTCTTGACCTAGGTGAAGGAGAATTCAAGGTTCCTTCATGTCTCTTCAACTGTTTGAAACTGACTCGTTTGGAGTTATGCCACTGTGAGTTCGACCCGCCTCAGTATTTCAAAGGGTTTTCGTTTCTCAAGAGTCTTAACCTTCACCAAATCCTTGTTGCTCCTGAGGTCATTGAAAGTTTGATCTCAGGATGTCCGCTTCTCGAGTTCCTGTCTTTGTCTTACTTCGACAGCTTCGTTTTAAGTATTTCAGCTCCGAATCTCAAATACTTGTATCTTGACGGTGAATTCAAAGACATTTATCTAGAGTATACACCTAAGCTAATTGCAATATCAGTTTCAATGTATATGCATGAGGATGTTAGTGATTTTGAGCAAAGTTCAGATTATAATCTCGTTACTTTCCTTGGTGGTGTGCCTCTTCTTGAGAAGCTCGTCGGTTATATCTACTTCACCAAGGTAACTTTTGCATCATCCTAACACTTTGAGCGATTATGGTTTATAAATCTCTTGTGGTTGATTTCAGTACTTGAGCATAGGAGATGACCCTGGAAGGCTTCCAATAACTTACATTCATCTGAAAACTATAGAACTTTACCAAGTAAGTTTTGAAGATGCTAATGAGGTACTAGTTCTTCTTCGTTTGGTCACTCACTCTCCCAATCTCAAAGAACTTAAAGTCTCGGTATGTTAGCTCAAATCTCTCTTTCAAAGTTACTACTATTCTTCAGTTCATCTTCTTGTGTAATCTTTTTCAGGCTTCACCAATCCAACTATTTCCTCTTGAAGAAGAAGGTTTTGACCTATTTGAAAGAGAATATCTGGACTATAAACTCCCGAGACTTGAGACAGTGAAGATGACAGACGTCTCTGGGATCAGAAATGAGTTTGAATTCATCAGATTCTTGCTGGGAACTTCTTCAGTTTTGGAGAAATTCATTGTAACATCGAGTTTATCAGATAAAGAAGCGAGAATGAATATGGTTGTGGAATTGCTGAAGTTCCCGCGTGTTTCTCCTCAAGCTCAGTTCCTCTTCCTTCAAGAATGAATCTTGCTCTCCTTCTCTCTCTGTCTCTGTGTTTGTTCATGTATCTTGTTTGATGTAAATCCTCATTGAGTGAACGTTAATGTAGGTGTCATATAAATGGTCAAATTGTCAATTCGAAGAAGAATCTCAACAAAATCATTTTATTTACATAAATTGTATCCATATAATTTGAAGTTACAAACACACCCCCAAATTGATTTTAATTGAATTAATCAGATGTCGGCGAGTTTGCATAGAGATATCTCATGGTGTATTACATGGCCACAAGAATCTTATAGATCTTTGTCTGTTTAATTTACTTGAATTTAAACAGATTTGCAATTTGTAAAAATTGAATGCAAGAAAAAAAAGAAACTTTAGTTAACACGTGTGGGAAACTCGTAAGAAACGCAAATCCCTCCCTTTTGCTACTGTCCTCTCGTCCCGCTTCTCCACTCTCTTTAGGGCAAGAGAAAGAGAGGGAGAGAAATTTCATCGTTCTCTCTGTCTCTTTCTTCTCTCTTTTCAGACACCCGAAGGCTCGCATCTGATTTGTCCGTCGTAAGCACTCATCTCTTGATTGAACGTTGTTCCAAAAGATCCAAAATCATGTTCTTCCCAAATCTCGAAAGTTCCGTCTCAGTTCGAGCAATTTTTTGTTCTTTTGTAGACGGGTTATTCTCATTTTTCTTGATTTAGTGTTAGGGAATCTGAAAAGAGCCAGTGAGACCTTCAAGATCCATGCTTTAATGTCTTTTAGTTTTTCAAAAGGATACCAATTTTGGGAATTAGAATTAAGGAAATCTGTTTTTGTTTGTTTTGAATCAGCAAGAGACTATAATGGGTTACATTGGAGCTCATGGGGTAGCAGCTTTGCATAGGTATAAATACAGTGGAGTGGATCACTCTTATCTTGCCAAATACGTGCTTCAACCTTTTTGGACTCGTTTCGTCAAAGTCTTCCCTCTATGGATGCCGTAAGTGTATCTCTTAGATACTGTTTTATTGAGTACACTAAAACTCTTTCCTTTTAGTTTTACTTGATGAGGCTAATCAGACTGATGTGTTACTCTCCTTGTCTTTTCATTTGTGTTTCTCTGTTACTGCCTTTGGACCATATCCAGACCAAACATGGTATAAGTGACTACTGTTTTTTGCATTTTGGTTTATGTGGTATCATCAGTATTTTTGAGTTAAAGAAACTTATGGCTTAGTGTGTTTTGTTTCGCAGATAACGCTGATGGGGTTTATGTTTCTAGTCACATCTTCCCTTCTAGGATACGTGAGTCATGATTCATTTATGTCTTGTTCTGTAGTCTCTTGAAGCTTTTGATTGTTGGTAAATATGCTTCTTTCTGCTTTGATTTCATGTTGAAGACTCTTTTCTTTACTTGTCTCAGATATATTCACCTCAGTTGGATTCTCCTCCTCCACGATGGGTTCACTTCGCACATGGTTTACTTCTATTCTTGTACCAGGTATGTGTCTCTTATCTGCTTGCGAAACTGTTTAATGTCTTGTTTTCTGCACTTTTTGACCTTTTAGCATTTTACTTTAGACATTTGATGCGGTTGATGGAAAGCAAGCAAGAAGGACAAATTCCTCTAGCCCCCTAGGAGAACTTTTCGATCATGGTGGTTTATTTTCCCCATATTCCTCCTTTGTTTCTTTGTTTCAGTTTTTTTTCTCTAGATTTTTCTGAGACATGTGTTCCAATATGGCAGGTTGTGACGCACTTGCTTGTGCGGTATGCAATCAACAATCCTCTTATCTTTTTTCCCCCATTTATTAGTGTCTGCGTTTTGATGTTAAAGGTTTTAAAATAAAAAAAAACAGTTTGAAGCCATGGCATTTGGAAGCACTGCAATGTGTGGAAGAGATACTTTCTGGTTTTGGGTTATTTCCGCTATTCCCTTTTATGGAGCTACATGGGAACAGTAAACTACTTCTCCTTACGCATGTTAACATATTGCTATTTGTGAAGAAATTTGGACTTTCTAATACTTCTCCTTACGCTGCTCTAGCTATTTCACCAACACACTTATTCTGCCGGTCATCAATGGACCTACAGAGGGTCTTGCACTTATATATGTTAGCCATTTCTTCACAGCCACTGTCGGTATGTTTCTTTCTTGTCTGCAATCCTTGAATACTTCAATCTAGTGATTTCAGATCAATGTCTTTCTATACTTGGGTTTGGTCTTTACTTCCACTCAATCTTATTTTTCTCTCTTAAGGTGCTGAATGGTGGGCTCAACAGTTGGGGGAGTCCATACCATTGGTTAGTTGGGTGCCCTTTTTGAATGGTATAAATATCTTGTCCTTTAGTTTTTCCTTCAACTTTTATCTTGCACCACTTCTCTCTTTACTTTTCTTGATTTCACCCAAAAAATTTGTTATTGACGTTATTTGTTCTCAACTTTTAGCGATCCGAACGTCCAGAGCAGTATTATACTTGATGATAGCTTTTGCTGTTATACCAACTGTTGCATTCAAGTAAGTCTTCCAAAACTGAACAATTTATGTGCTAATTACACTTGTGCAATAAAAAGTGAGGTGAAATTAAAACTCAAGTACAATGTACTAAATAAAGGTCCAAAGAAGAACAATTTTTTTTTTTCTTCATGATTCAGTGTTTCTTTCATAAAACTGAGAGTAAAGTATTAGTAAAAAGACTATTTCTGATTGGAACATCAAGGGATTTACTGTTTTTCTAAGCTGGTTCATATGCGGTCGCATTTTGCAGTGTTTCAAATGTCTACAAAGTTGTTCAATCAAGAAAAGGGAGCATGGTGTTAGCATTAGCTATGGTAATGTCCTAACGACCAGTTTATTAGTAAATACTTATCTAATGCTGCAAAATGAATCTTCTGTTTAAATCTTGTTTTTCAGTTGTATCCCTTCGTAGTCTTACTTGGAGGAGTTTTGATATGGTAAAGTCTTGTTTTCTTATCTCTGTACACGATCTTACTCTCTTGAGTTTGTGAAAATTGAAGATCATTTGGATCCTATATTTGTTACAGGGATTACTTGTCTCCAATCAATCTCATAGCAACATACCCTCACTTAGTTGTACTTGGAACTGGACTTGCGTTTGGATTTCTAGTGGTATATTCTGATTCCAAAGCCTTAAGTTAGATCAATATCACAATCATTCTGTAAAAAGCTCTCATGTTTTTCTTTTTCAGGGAAGAATGATTCTTGCACACTTGTGTGATGAGCCTAAAGGACTAAAAACAAACATGTGCATGGTAAATCTGACAACTTTTCTCTTACCAGTTTCTTTATGGTTACTGGTTTATGAAATGTAACCTTATGAAATCTCAAAAACGCAGTCTCTACTCTATCTTCCTTTTGCACTTGCAAACGCTCTAACCGCAAGATTGAATGCTGGGTATGTTTTCTTCTTTCCTTACATTTTCTTCACCAAACCTGAACGGTCTTTATGTATGTCTTTAATGAAACTCGAGACACATTCATCTTTCAGGGTTCCACTTGTCGACGAGATATGGGTTCTTCTTGGCTACTGTATATTCACAGTGGCATTATACTTGCACTTTGCGACATCAGTCATCCATGAAATCACTGCAGCTCTTGGAATCTACTGCTTCAGGTGAATATACTTCGATCATAACGTGAAAATGTGGATACTCTTGTTTTTAAACATCATCAATTGAACAGTTTCTAACTCTAGTTCCTCTTCTTGCCAGGATCACGCGTAAAGAAGCTTAAGAAGAACCTTAAGGGTGATTTTTTTGTTGTGGACCGTTGGATAGATGGATTATGTAATGGGTAATACGGCGAATGATCAATGTCGGCCGTTGGATCGGTGATGTATTTCCTTAAAATTTATTGTTGTCTTTGTTTAATCGAGATAGGTGATTTTGTAGAACTTTGTATAATTTTTTTTTGTTTTGGATTTATGCAATGGGAAAAAAGAAAATTATCCTAGAAATATTAAGATTTGAAATTACTTGTTACGAAATAGTTTTGATGTTTTTTATGTTCCGGTTTATGTCTCAAATTCAAAATAGTAGATATATATTTAGAAGTTGCACAACTTATTCTGTATATTTTACTTTAACGAACCAAAAAAAGATTATTTTGTATTCCACACACTGCATTTCTGGGTCTTTTTGGCTATAGTGATTATTTTCGCACAATATAATGGCTTCAATTGGTAAAATGTAAAGAGATAGAAAAATCAATTTAATTTGTAGAATAAAAGTTTGTATAATAGAAATTGTTTAATGAAGGTTTTTTAGATTGAATAAACTTTACAGAAATGATGTAAAATAATTTAAAATAATCAATAAACATATATATTTTAGGAATTAATAATTTTTCACATTTTCAACATATTTTCTAAAAAATAACACATCCCACATTTATATATAATTTTACATTTATTCTTTAGAAGATAGTGTTGATTTGATATTTGACATGCCCATTAAATTCTGGGTTTACCCTATGTTCAAGAACCCAAACGACAAAGCCAATAATGAAAAAAGACAGAAGGCTTGTTAGCCAAAGTTTCAATTTTAAAGACTTCAAAAACATGTTTCTTTTAATAGTTGTTGGAATCTCCCATCCTATTGGTATGAAAGTCGTGTCTCCAGGCCATATGTTTGGTCCGAGTTGATCTTGCCAAGTAGAAAAAGTAGTGGTTCTGGTAGCTGTTTTTTGGTGCACGTTCTTCAAGACAAAGTCGTGTTCTGTTATGCAAAAAAGACAAAAAAAAAAAGCTTTGAAAGAAACAAGAAATGTGCATATGAATCGGTGATTGATGACTTATATGATAGAGATGGGAACCTAAGTACCCGCTGCTGCTGCTGCGATAACAACATCATTTTTGGAGTCAACAATGGTGGTTATGAGCCTTGTTCGAGTGTTTGGATGAGAAGAGTAGAAATCAGAGAGAGACATATTGATACAAAAGAAGGTCATGTTGGTGTACGCCATTCCTACATAGTTCACGATTCCCACTTTAACATCAATTGTCGTGTGTTGTGCTTCTCCAACTTGTAGCAAGAAGAAGATTACAACAGAACATAAAATGAGAGCGAGGTTGCTTTCTCTCTTCATTTTCTTCTTCTTTCTTGTTATAACTAGCTGAGGAAGAATGAATCTTGGTGGGGTCTATACAGATGCTATGAGAATTCGGAAGTGGACAAGTCTTGATATTGTAAATTATGTTGTTGATTATATCAAACACCAACATGGTATATTTTATCACCGCATAGTTTTGACCGGTAGAAAGTCAACATATACCGACAAAGATACTAAACAATACCAACACATAGTTTACGAGTTGATGATCCTCTATGATGGATCTCAAATTGAGAAGCCAGTGAAATTGTACGTTCGTGTTGCTTCAGTGATCTGACACGAGGAGATTCTGAACTTTTAAACATAATTAAAAAATCAAATATGTTAATATTTGAT
>OVAU01003944.1:192-10581 GCA_900406315.1 Biscutella laevigata subsp. laevigata | reverse complement strand
TCAAAAACACCTGTTTCTCACCGAATTTTCACAGAAATGGCAGTGAGGAATGAACTTAATTTCTTGTAGTATACATTTTGTTCACATATATATATAGTTGCTACTTGAGATGTGAAGCCTTTTAGTAAAAGGCAATGAACAGTTTCTATCATCAATTTGATATGTACAAATTAATAGAATATCTCCTTATATCATATGCATACACACTTGTAACTAGCTATATGAAATTATGAAAGTATCATGAAGATCATATCGTATAGTTTTATTTGATGCATTAATAAGAGAAGAATGTATGTACAATAGTAGCTAGCGGTTAAATCTCTCTAGGCTTAAACCAAAAAGAGTCTTATTACAATATGCTACAACTATATGTACATAAACACTCATTAGAGAAGAGGACAAAATATAGTTTTTCCAATCTACAAGCCCGAAGAAAACAACATTTTCAATCGGATTTCCGACAGATTTATATATCGAAAATAGTGTTGTTTTCTTGTAGCGATGATTAATGCAGCGTTAAGCTAGATTCGAACAAGAGTCGAAGATAGAGAGTTGCTCATCTTCAGTGAATCTGAAATCGTTGCCAGTTCCAAACACCATAAGATCCGTAGAACACAAAACATTGGGTTCATGATGATGATAATGATGATGATCATCTTCAAAGACAATATCTGACCATACCAATGACAAGTCTTTCTCTGTGGAGGAACCATGATGATGATGATTCTCTTCTTCCTCTTTCATAGAAGTCGTCATCAAACTAGGACTCTTGAGCTCCTCCGAATCCATGATGATCTCATCATGAAGATCACAAGGCTTGATCTGAAGTGTTTCTTCGTTGGTGTTACACGTGTGGTTTCCAATGTATGTGATGTTGAACAATCTCGGTTCTAGCTCCACCTTTTGGACTTGCTTTGTTGCCTTGCACCCTTGAGTATACTTGTGTGTACACCTAAAGTAACTTCTGTAAAACAGTAAAAAAGTACAAAAATTTAGACCAAAGTTTTATTCAATTCCACAACCAAATCAAGTTCAAATCACACTGATTATAATGGACCTTGGAAATTTGGCATTAAGAATCTCTTTTTGTCCATATTTCCTCCATGAAAATGTGTCTTCAGGTACAGTCGATTCTACAGTCCAAGTCTCTGATCTCTTCCTGCTCGTAATATTTGTGGAAATTGATGAATCAGTTAAAGCTAATTAAAGTCTTGTTTGTTTCAGACCAAACACAAGAAGTGAATCTTTATTAAGAGAAGAAGAGAGAAAAAAAGGTGAAACTTACTTTCTCTTGTAGCATCCTCTTTTACCCTTAATGGGCCCCAATCTTTTCTTACTATCACCGGAATCTTCAAACTTGCCGTAGTTGTCACATGAAGCATTTTGTGAGCCTTCAACGGCGGCGAGAGAGGAGGAAGAGGAGATGGGTTCAAAGGAATCAAGATCGGAGATGGTGTTATTGAAAGATCCTAAGATTTTAGCCACGAGATCCTCGGCTAAAGCCAGACCTGACCCGGGTTGAGAGAGGAGTTGTTGAAGCTGAGTGGCTAACTCTTGGCCTTGAACTAGTTGGTCCATAACTTTAACCTTGATTGCTTTGTTAACATCCATTTTTTGTGGGGTTTTCTCTCTCTTTCTCTAGTGGTGTGAGGTTGTATGATTGAAGAGAAGAGAGAAGTGTGTGTGTGAATATAAAGGTGGAGGAGAAAGATTTGTAATGATGAGTTCTGATTCTATTGGTGTTTGGTTTCTTTGATATTTTGTGGAGAGAGAGAGAGGAAGATGTGAGGAAAGGAGATGGAAAAAGATACAAGAGAGAGAGAGAAGTCGAACTTATCCAACTTTTGTTTCATTTGCTTAGGAGAGCTTTGTGACGTTGCTGAATGACGTTTTCGTGACGACCTAAGTCATTTTACTTATTCTTCTAGAGGTGCATGAATTTGATATCAGTTCATGTTCAGTTCATGTTTTGTTCAAATTTATTTAAATTTACTTGGATTCAATTGAATTTTGGATTTTTGTTTTCATCTTCACAAGATTTATTTGAATTAGTTTGTTTTTTGGATTAAGTTTGGAATACATATTAATTTTTAATAATCTCGAAGACTAATAAACCTGATAATTTAAATCATATTTATTTAAAATATCATACATAAATGTTAGAAATAAATTGAATATTTAAAAAATTATTATTCAATATTAAAAATATATCAAATACAAATATAAATAAATATTGTATATATAGGTTTAAGTTCAAATCTTTCAAATACTACTTCAACTTTCAGGGTTAGTATAGATTTTATCTGAATCCAAAATAATTCACATTTAGTTTTATTCGAGTTTTGATGTTTTAGTTCATATTCAGATTCTGAATTCAGATTTTTTTAATCCTAGATTATTTGGTGCAATTTAAAGCAAAATATATCTAAAGATAATAAAAAATCTATTCTATTAAAACGAGGTTTATCTAGCCGTTTCATGGGGGGTGGGGGGCTAAGCAAAAATCATAATGAACCACTTTTTTGGATAACTATATATATATATATATATATTCGTAACAAATAATATTATGTTTTATAATAGTATATCATGATTTTTTCAAAACATCTTTAATAATTTGATGAATATTTTATTACTATTTCCTATTTTATTGGATGAGTATTCGGTGTTATTTACTTTTTTATTTAATAATCTTATAGAATTATTTCTCTAAAGCTACTATTAAAAAAATCTCAAAAATATTGTTTATTATTTATTTTTAGAAATACTACTATTTCATAAATTTTATTATTTATTATTTTAAAATATTTTTGTTACAATAAAATAAAAATCATGTGTTTTTAATCATATTTAAAAATTATTAAATTTTAAGAAGATAAATTATTAATTAATTATGTAGAAAACTATTTGTGTTAAACGCGAGATCAACCCTAATCATACATTAAAAAACCTAATCAAAGTTAAACTGCTTTTAGAATCATACATTTCAATCAATATTATATGTACTTGAATTATCTGTATCGAATTTAATCAAAACCAATCTGGATCTCTAGCTCTTCCACATTGGCTTTTCATTTGGTCAAACTTAACAGATCACTTTGTTAATATAATATATGGTAGGACCAACGCTAATGTTTTCCACACAATATTTTATTCTCGAAACTATTATTATCTCCTAATTAATATAACAAGAACATAATTTGTGATTTGAAAAGTATTTTCTTATTCACTCAGAACCACTTTATACCGTTTTCATGGAAAAAACGTAATACAAAATTGTGTACATTTACATATATTATAATATCATAAAAGAGATATAAATTGTCGATTGGCCCCTCGTTCTTTGAATGCATATCATACACTAGTAGAGATGTCTAGTTAGTCTAGTGACCCCTCTCACTCTCTTTTAACCAAGTTTACATTAAACATATTTATATTTGACAAAACAATTATGATTGGTAGAAACAGGATAATCTTATGATTTTGTAAAAGTTTACCAATTTTTACATCCATGAGTTATGCTTAGTTTGTTACTAATGTGAAAGTCAATAAAAGTTTTAAATTTTATAAAAAAATTTAGAATCAAGTTTTAGATTAATTAGTTGGTTCAAATGGTTTAATATATTGAAGTTTTTTTTTCACTTCTATAATTAGTTTTTAGTTTTTCTTTTTTATAATCTCATAAAGTTCAGAGTTGTTTTATCTGTTTTCTGTTCTATATAATATAGCTTTTTAGACAAAAGAGGCGAATTTGTAATTTAATTAGCTAAAAGTAGATGTCTTCATCGAGGTGTATTTGTGTACGGCAAAGTCCACTTGTTGCAAAGTAAAAACCAAATATACCCTTACTGTTACAAAAGTTGGCGAGAATAGAGGGTAAAACACAGTTAATTATAGCCATCTGATTTGTTGTGTGATTTTGTAAGCATTTAACATCCAACGGTTCTCTCATCTCTAGTTATAAACACGTAACGAGAATTCATAATGTGGTGAACACAAACAAGTGACCACAAGTTATTTGTTTCTAGTTTGGTTGAATGTGATTTTGGTTTCATAACATGTTGAATTTGATTTGTGTTCAGGATTATGTTTTCATAACCTGTTGAATTTGATTTTGATTTGTGTCCAGGATTTTAAATCCATTTTCTTCTTAGATACTACTGAACACAAACACACGACCACAAAACAACAAAAAACTGAAATATTTTATGAACACAAACGCTTGTCCTTAACTACAAATTTCATGAATATATGATATCAAAATTGTGAACATAAAACACCAGACTTAAAAATACAATCATCAAAAAATATTGATAGCAATCCCTGAACACAAAATTCTTAACATAAAACTTTGAACATAAAAACATGGAGATATCCACTTATTGGCAACATGAGAATTTGGTTTAATCAAAGTAAAAAAACTCCATTATCTTCCTCATTGTCCCTCTCAGCTCACTCTCTTCATACAAATTCATAAATATATGATATCAAAGTTCATGAAATCGTTGGTAATCAACATAACCCGAACATAGTTATTGATATGAGAAGGTGAGGAACTTACCATAACCTGAACACAATTTATTGGTAATGTAGTATACGTGTGTGAACATATTGATCCAAAACAATTTATTGGTAATCAACATAATTCGAACACAATTACTGATAGGTGAGGAACTTATCATAACATGAAGACAATTTATTGGTAATGTGTTATGCGTGGGGAGATTGTTTGAGGAAATCACAACTCAAACATTTAGGTGTGAAACGGAGATGGACGACGAAAAAGGAGAATATGAAACTCAGATTGGAACGATGTTAGAATGGAGAACCGGTAAAAACCGAATGACGAGGAGAAAGAGAGAAACGAAGATAAAATCATCTGTGTTCGGCAGCAATGACAGTTACAAAGAAACTGGTTATTAGTATGTGGAGAAGAGAAACGAAACGACGTTAATAAAAGAAAGAGTTGGAATCTGGTTACAAAGTGTAGTTAAGTTTTATTTCAAGGATAAGAAGGTAAAATCCTCGGTGTCAAGTGCAAACAAAAGTCCACTTTTTATTAATTATGTTGGAAATAGTCACTTTAGATCCAAATATCTCTATGGAGTATAATATTGTGATCTGCCATTCTATTTTAAAATTTATAATAAAATATGATGGTTTCTTTATTTTACAATTTTTATTTTAGTTGATATAAGTTATTTATTTTATATTTCATTTGTCCTATAATATAAATTTTTTAGGTTCTTTTTTATCTTTTATATATATATATTTTTTTCTCAAATACTAATATAAATTTTATTTATTTTATTCAGTATTGAGTTCATTAACCAATTATATTTTGTAAATAATTTTTTATTTCTTTTAAATTATTGTTGAGATTTCATAAATGATTATCTTATGTAAATAATAATTTTTTTTATTAAAAAAAATCTATATTAGGGGGCTTAGAGAGTGTACGATTCTAATATATTTTGTTTGTAATTGTCACTGGATACAGTTACCACTTAGTACAACTCCAGAAACCAATAAATAACTTATGTCCAAGATTCATAAATGAGATCTGTTATTAATGCTTTAAAAGTCTAGTTGTTGTGTGTCTCGACTTCTTCATTATTTCAAAAAGGTTGGTTCATTCTAACTTTAGTATATATGTTTAATAATTTCTGAGTTATTGACCAGCTGGCAAATCCATTGATTAAATTTACATACTCTGTAGGTCGCTATAATATAAACTTTTTATAATAAAATTTAGTTTAAGCCGACAATTTTTAGAATTTATAAAAGTCTTGTAATTCTATATCTATATGGAATGAGAATTCGTCTCTGACAAATGATCCAATAAAATATAATTAACAATATTGTTTATTAAAGTCACCAGCTTGAATAATTTATAAAACCATTTTTCAAATGGTGATGCGAGAAAAAGTCAATGAGAAGAGATGTTTTGACAAGGAATTAATGAATAAAATTAGAATGATTAAAAATGTAACTACTTGATTAGTTTGTACTTAATCAAATCTGGTAAGCTTAGCTGTCTTATTAAAATAGTGTAAGTTGAGTTTACTCCATAATATTAATATATATATATATATTATTTAGTATTTATTAATTTCAAATCTCATTTTATTTAGTAATAATATTAATATATATATATATATTATTTAGTATTTATTATTAATATATATATCAACATAATGGCTAATTGTAATGCTAAAACTATATTTTCTATTGAGAAATTTTAAAAAGTGAACAAAAATAATGAGTTTGTAGGTAAAAAGAATATGTCATTCAACACCTAAAAAGATCGTTTGCGCCACATCTCACATGAGGAGCTTGTGTCAAATTGCACAAAAGAAAAGAGCCACTAGTGAAATTGAACAAGTTTATTCTATTTTCCCCAATAAAAAAGCATTGAACCAGTAAGTAATTGAAGTAGATCCCAAACACAATAGTTTAGATAAAAAAAAAAAAGTAAAGAATCACTATTAAAGTCATCAAGTTGTGTAGACAACTGTTATGTCTATAAAATGTTTCCAAAAGACAATCTGATAAAGAGAGGAGTGGGGGGTCGACTATTGATAGCTATAACAATATTGATCAATTACCAAAAAAAAAAAGACAACACACTCTTATCATATTAAACATTGTTTCTTCTGCATATTGTGTTTGTAATATAAGATTTATAAGATTCTCACATTATGATTTGAAGTTGAATCTCGATCATTCAATAGGATTTTTGAGTTATAATAATGTTTTTTATAAAGGTGCATGAATCTAATTTGTATGTAACAGTTGATTGTGATGTGTAAAAGCAATTATGAGGAAAAGGGGTAAGTGGGTATTTTATGTTGGGACCAATAATTGTAGAAACTCATTACACATTATTTGGTGCGATCAAAAAGGGTAATATTCACAAGGAAATAAAGAGGAAACTTCGTGTCTATAATGAGAGACTTCTCATTGGAAAAAAAAAAACGAAGAAGAATAAATATGCTTAAAAAGGAAATTCAATGGAAAATATCAAAAGTTTTGAAATCACAAACATTCGAGGTAAAGAAATGGAAGCTTCTTCCATGAATTTCTCTCTCAAAGAGACAGACACAATCTCTTTAGATTCTATTTAGATCTAAGACTCGATTCACATGCACAAATATATACAGATAGAAGGATTGATTTGGTTTGGGTCGAAATATTGACATGAATTGAACCAATTAAAATTTTGGATTGGTTCGGTTATCAATTAATTTGGGTATTAAAAAGTTTACAAAATTAATTAAATTTTATAGTATAATCAAAAAATTTCAGATAATTTTGAGTATTTTAGATCGATTAAGATAATTTCAATTTTGTTCGGTTCGAGACTTCGAGTAGTTTTGGTTAATTCAAGTTCTCGACATATATTTTTTTTTTTTTTAAATTTGGTTTAAACTTGATTTGATTTCAATTTAGATTAAAAACAAATTGTAGTTTTTGTGAACTGCACCAATTCGAACCAAAGAACCGAATAAAATTCAATTTCCTTTCAATTGGTTAATTAGTCTAAAGGTACACTAGAATTGTACGGAAAATGCTGACACAAAACAAGTTTGTATTAAACCTTACACGTGAGTAGTTGTTGACATCTTTTGCAGCCCGTGAAGATGTCTAGCCTTTTAGCTGGGACCATGTCTGTATCTAATTCAAGAATTATAATTACATGAAGTAACGAAAATCTAAGAGAGAAGAATTTTTTGATTCAATTATTGCATTCTAAATCATAATTTAGTGTGTTTAAATTACATTAACGTAAAGGGAGAGGCCAAGGACTTTAAACTGAAGGAGTTTAGTCATCTCTCAATAACCTTATTTTCTAGAATACAGAACCGGTTTTGCTCCTGTGGATACAAAGAGTCTATAGTTTTGAAGACAGACCAGTCTTGTGGTCGAGAGCAATCATCACTTTCCCAATCGCCTTCCTGTCTTTGATGGCCGCAAATGCAAGATTGGCCTGTAACACAAATGGTAATCGGTTCAAGTACATGTGTCTGAGTTTTGATTTCATGAAGATGATGTTTTTACCTGAGAGAGGCTATAGGTATGAGAGATATGAATAGTAATCAATCCTCTGGCGAGCCATGAGAGTAACTCTCTGAGGGAATCTTCAAGGACATTGGGTTGATGGATCATGTAGCTGCCCCAGTAAAGACCGTGCACAGTCCAGTTCTGCAACAAATTGTGGTTTACAATATTATGAACATTTGATTCTCTCTCAAGTGAAAAGCTGGTTCTGTTCAATTACCTTAACAAGAGCTATATTTGCGGGAATGACGGGTATATCACCACTGGCGAAACCAATCACTAGAATCTGAGCTCCCCAATTCAGAACTTTCATGGACTCTTTGGTTAGTTTCCCTCCTACAGGATCATATAGCACATCAACTCCTCTTAGCTTTCTTGTCTTGAGAAACTCTTTAACACTTGAAATAGCATTTTCAGTTCCCAAATCAACAACATGATCCACTCCCATTGATTTCAACAGCTGAATCTTCTCAGTTCCTCTGGCAACAGAGATTCAAAGCAAGTATAAACCCAATAACCAAGAACCGACATCCATGGATTGGAACCAAAAATGAATAGATTCTGAAGAGTCTGAACCAGCATATATACCTAGCAACTGCAATAACAATGGCTCCAGTAATCTTGCCGATCTGAACAGCTGCAAGGCCAACGCCACCAGCAGCGCCTAGAACTAGTAAGACCTGCATAAAAATTCAATGGAATCCATCTCTCAAGCCTTGAAAACTCGGATTCAGCATGAAGCAAAACCTGAGTCATAGAGAAAGAGAGATGAGATTTACTTGACCAGATGTTAAACGAGCTCGATGGATAAGTGCTACATGAGAAGTCCCAAATGCAACAGGAAGTGCGGCTGCAGCAACCATGTCGCATCGTTCTGGTACAAGGAACCTGAAAGGAAACAAACCACAATCATTCACAGTAATACATGCCAAGCGAATAGGAAAAAGATATTTCAAACGAACAGGCGAGACTGATCGGCAACGATGAATTGAGCGAAGGAACCGAGACCGGCGAAGGAACAGACACGATCTCCGACTCTGAATTTGGTAACGGCAGGACCGATTGCATCGACGATTCCGGAGTAGTCAGAGCCAGGGATGAAAGGTAAAGCAGGTTTCTCTTGGTATTTGCCGAGAATCTGAAGGTAATTGGCGAAATTCAAGCTAGTAGCGATAACTCTGATTCTAACAGCTGTATCTGAATCCAAAGGAGGGATCGGATGAGTCTTGCTCAACTCAATCGGAGATTCTGGACTCCCTGTCTCCGTGGCTGTGGGATCACCTAATTTCCGGCAAAGCAAAGCCTCCATTTCTGCTCTCTTCGTTTTTCTTTCTACTGCTACTGAATGATTTTTAAGCTGGAGACAAATTACATTATCGTCTAATAGATAAACATACGAGGAGACTCGAAACGACGTTGTTTCAGTTGTCAAATGGATTCGAGAGAGTCAAAGTTATTTGCAGTCATGAAATAAATACCGAGGATCCATTACCATAACGAGTATCGACCTTGCCCAATTCGCGACTAGAAGAGAAAGACTGAACAGCAAAGGAGATATCTTTCTCATTTACATGTACAACTACTTGAACCCCAACAGTGATTAAAATGGACCACACAATCTGTGAATGGACTAAGGAGAAAACACTGAGAGGATTGACGATCTACGCAAGCCCTTAGTCTTATGTGTCGAGAGCCGAGAAGCCAAGTGGAAATAAGAATATGCTTGTGTCTCCTTGTGAATTCCATTGTTTCAAGAGTACTTGCATATGTTATAAGGTCAATGAAGCAAGTTTTATTTACTTGAAGTGGAGAAAATATAATCAATATGAGCATATATGGATCATACCACCACAAATCTCCTTGTCCTCCCTTCGTTTGATCAACTATTCTTGAATAGTTATAAAATTCATTTTCACAAATATTCAAAACCGTTAAAGAAGTCAATAAGGGAGGCATCAAGTTCAACATTATACACATACATTGAAAGTAATTGTGAATCGAATAAATAGTGGAGCCCAGTGCATAGTAATTTCATCTTTTTCACTATTATATATAGACGTTAGAATTCATTTGTAATCTTCACAACTTCAATACAAACTTCAGAGAAAACATATATAAGAGAAACTCTCTCGTCTTTTATTCCACTCTTTCGAGAATCCGAAACTTCCAATCCGTCTAATACTTTCCGACTTGCGGTAACATTTCAATTTCATTATCATAACACGTTATCAACATAATCTACATATACTATACTATTATGTTGGGCGGTATGTCGTCTCGTTAAAATATATTATTATAATAATATAATTACTTATGCACCATAATTTA
>OVAU01003943.1:0-10582 GCA_900406315.1 Biscutella laevigata subsp. laevigata | reverse complement strand
AAATTAATTACATTTTTTGCCAAACAATTATAATAAAAAAATAATATTTTAATCTTATGAACCTCTAAAATTCCAAAGTTTCTTCCGTNCTTATGAACCTCTAAAATTCCAAAGTTTCTTCCGTCAATACTTAACAATATATTTCATTAATTAAATACGAAGAACCCTTGAAGAAACTTGTGAGACCCAGTCTCTGAATTTGTCCCACATTGGAAGTTGAGTTCGAGATTAACTGATTTATATACTGGAGTCCAAACCAATTAGTATGAGACCTTTTGGGGTGGTACCCAATAAGAAAACCGTGCGGTCATTTGTGACCCAAAACGAACAATGTCATACTAATGGGTTTGGTGGTAGCGGGCCCGCCGGGTCATTACAAAACTCCCTATTGTACATGATCTTCCATGCACACAAACGGTGCTTTGTTTTTTAAAAACCTCCGTTACTATCACCGTCCACCTCCGTTTATCTCATCCTCACTGTTCATCTTCTCCGATCTAACTTGCCGTCGTTCACTTCCTCATGGACTCTGATTATTTTTCTCCAGGATCTTCTCGTCCTTCCCCGTCGACGCTTTCTCGGGAAGATTTCTGGAGTGAGGAAGCTACCTTCACACTCATCCAATCCTGGGGTCGTCGTTACGTTGAGCTTAGTCGCGGTAATCTCCGTCAGAAGCACTGGCAAGAGGTTGCTAACGCCGTTAATGACCGTCACTTTAACTCCGGCCGCAACGTTTCCGCCGCTAAATCGCAGCCGTTACGCACCGACGTTCAGTGTAAGAATCGGATCGATACTTTGAAGAAGAAGTACAAAGTTGAGAAAGCTAGAGCTTCGGAATCAATTTCCGGTGGCTACATCAGCTCTTGGCCTTACTTCTCCGCTCTCGATGACCTTCTCTGGGAAAAGTTTCCGACGTCTAGTACTCCTGATTCGACTGATAACCAGAGACTATCACTACCGATGGCGATTATTCCAGTTCCGGTTGCTCCACGATCAGCGATCCCCAGGCGTCCGGCGACTACGCCGCCGATTATACCGCTCGGCGGAAACGAATTGCTCGGATTTCGCGGAAATCTTAACGCATTCGCGGCAGCCGCAGCAGCCGCTGCTTGTCCGGCGTCAGAAGATGATTCTGAAGGGTCAAGATCCAGATCGAGTGGCCGGAGCGGAGGTAACAGGAAGTGCGATAGGGAAATTGAGCGGAAGCAAGGTTATAAGGATGTTGCCAACGCAATAGAGAAGCTTGGGGAGATATATGAGAAGGTCGAGGAGAAGAAGCGGAAGGAAATGGTGGAGTTAGAGAAGCAGAGAATGCAATTTGTTAAGGAATTGGAATGCCATAGGATGCAACTGTTCACCGAGATGCAAGTCCGCCTTCACAAGCTCCGGCGTACCTCTAGCTCCAAAGAACCGAATTCCTCCGCCGGTGAGACCTGAAACTCTTTTCCGACGTATTCTCTATTCTGTTTTTTTGGATTCTTTACTCTTCTCCGTCGGTTCTTTATTCAACAACAAGAGTGATCCAATTTTCATAGGATACTTGTGATTCTCTCTGCCAACGACGTCTTATGCTCAACTGATTATTGAAGTACAAATGGTTTTGCTTCTTGCAGCAATGATCTACATGATTTAATTTGTGTTTTAGAGGGTTTAGGGAAATTCAGCAACATAGACAGGTTCAAAGCAAATTAGTACTTAATGCGAACACAGAAAGTAGCAGGTATTGATAATCCTGGTCACATCTCTCTTAAATCTTGTTGTTGCAGTGTTACTTCTGTTTATTGCTGTTACAGCTCGAGACTGGAAAAATTCTTACATTGACTGACATGAGCTTTAGTTTGTGATGCTGTAGGTGAGCTAGATATTTGAATCTGCTTCTGTTTGCTGCTATAGGTTAAGCCTGCACTACCACAATGAATGTTTTCTCTATTCGAGTGTGACACTTTAGGATTGCACAAGTTACTTCTATGGTTAGGCTCCTCTTTGATTTTGTGACTGTAGCCGTTGATGAAGAATGGAGAAGCATCTACAAATACAAAAGATCTTGAAACAAAAAAAAAAAAGAAAATGGGGAGCATGTTTTTCTTTTGTAATTTTTTACCCTTTTTTAGTTGATATTCCGATTTCAACACAAGAAGAAACAAAACAAAAAAAAAGGTTTTTGGTTACGCATTTGGTGACTTTATTTTGGTATATCTATCTATACAGGAAACAAAGTTTTTAAATTTATCCATGCCATATTTTTTTATAGAATAAAAATATCTAATTAATAGTGAATTTTAAAAATCATTCAATGTCATAGAATATTATCTACCAACTTAACATAATTTTTAAGAAACTACAAAATTTGAATATTTTACAAAATTCTCTAGACTATTACATACATAATTCTAGCTCTATACAAATTGTCTCGATTTTTGTAGGTTATTATCCACCAAATTAGGATAATTTCGCAAAATACAATATTCTAACGATTTATAACATCTCTCTGTTTATGTAGATTGTTGTTGATCAAATCCTCATAATTTCTCAAAATAAAAACAATCTAGAACTATAAAATATCTCTCTGTTTTGTGAATAATTATCCACTAAATCATCATAACTTTTAATAATAATTTTTTTTTAGCATTTTAATTAATCTCTCGATTTTTAAAGACTATATTCTCCACCAAATTAATATAATTTAAAAATAAAGCTTATTTACAAAATCTCTTATTTTGTGAAATATTAAACATCAATTACATTCTTAAACATCTAGTTATAATTATTTCAAAATATCTCATTTAAATGAATTATTATTCAAAAAATTAGTATGATTTCCAAATTATAAAATTCTAATTCTACAGAAAAAAACTTTACATGGAAATGTGTTTCTTTAACTAACAAATATCATTTTTTTTTCATAAATAAACTTTACATGAAAAAAAAACTAACAAATATCATAAATAAATTAAGTGAATCATTTTTATAAGACACATTTTCTTCAAATTGAGCATATTTCAATAGGATGATAATACAATAAAACAAGATAAAAGAATTAAAATTTCAATAGCTCTCTTTGAATCAATTTTACGTTCGTGAAGATTGAAAAAATATATATTTAAGAAAATAAATGTTATAAGAGGAAATGGGTAAGAGAGTCCTCAAGTAACTTGTGAGTAGGACACACCATTTCCTTCACTTTCTCTCCTTTCTTGTATATCTTAAAGGTTGGAACTTTCTTTATACTCTCCGCTTTTGCCAATGCCAAGCTCTCCTCCACATCCACCTATACACAAAACCCTTGTGAGATTCATTTTGCACGACATTTTAATCCCAATGCAGAAAGATTTTACTTGTTTTTTGGATTTAGTTTAAATCCATTCGAGTTTCAGGTTTTCGGATTTATGTTTATAGGATCCATTCGGGTTTTTTTTGGTTTGGGTTCGGTTCATATCTTTTTGGATTCGTGTCGGTTTTGATTGTACCGAATTATTAGATTCTTTCGGGCTCTAGTATTTTCGACATAAAATATTAAAGAATACTTGGAATACTAGTAAGTCCGAAAATTTAAACTATTTTCATTAATAATATCACAAAAAATAAAACATAAAATTGAGAATAAAACATTTATATTAAATATCTAAACATTAAAATTAAATATTTAAAATATATCAAATATTCAAAAGCAATAATAAATATTGATAAATCTTTTGGGTAATACTTCAGATCTCGAATTTGGTTTTACCCGAATCTGAAGTACTTCACATCACATGTAAGATATGTTCGAGCATTTTCATATATTAATTTGAGATCAGATTAGTATTTTTTTAGTCAGTTTTGGTTTGGGTTTCGAGTATTTTTTCCCGGTCCTAAGCATACGAACAAGTGTCTTACCTTGAAGAAATGTACATACGGATACCGTAAGCATAATGTATTGACGAATGGAGATACCGCTTCGCTTTGTCGGCTTGATGATGATTTGAAATGAAACACACAAATTCCTGAAACAAAAATTGATTGATAAGCAAAGAGAAAGGAGAAGAGAGATCTTGAAACTTAGATTCTTTGAGTGAGTTGAACTAGTTGATACCAGGAAGTGATGTTGCTGTCTTGAACATATCTAAACTCGAAACTTCTTCAACTTCGTTATTGAATCCTAAGTACTTATGTTCTTCTGATTTGTTCAATAGAGAGGTTTTTGCTTTATGTAAAGACTCGGCAACTTCATTGTCTCCTGGAAGTTCCTTTCTCAATACTTCATAATCTCTAACCGCATCTTCCCATCGACCAAGCTGTAATTAATACCAGAAGTGAGAACTAGCTAGGGCTGGGTAAAAAAAATCTAACTCGAATTCAGTCCGAAAATAGCAATCCAAAATCGAATTAAAATATGAAAATATCTGAATCGAATCTACATGTGAGGTATTGGATCCGGTAAAATTCAAACCAAACAAAAGATTCGAAGTTATACCAGTTATACCAGAAAGATCTAAACTTAAACCTAAATATTTAATATTTATTGTTATCTCAAAATATTTGATATATTTTTTAATGTTCAATTTAAAATTTTCAATTTTTTTAGTGATTTTTTTGGTGAAAATAGTTTATTTTTTGAGTTTATTAGTAATTTGAGTATTTGATAGTATTTTATGTTGAAAATATTCGAACCGAACATTGAAGAATCCGGAAGTATTTCGGTACCCCTGAATCTGAAAGGATCGGAACCAAATTTGAACCAGATTCTTTAAGTATGAACCCAAAAACCTAAACATATCCAAATCGAACCGGAACCGAAAGATAAAATATTTCGAATGGATTCTCTTGGCATAAACAAAAAATCCGAATAGATTCAAACTGAACCCAAATGAGTACCCAACAACTAGAACCATTGTTTGTCTTTAAACTAACCTTTACGTATGAAGTAGCCCTTCTTAGAAGAGCTTTGATGTAACTAGGCTGGATTCTCAACGCTTGATTACAATCATCACTAGATTTCTCCCACATACCAAGCTTAAACCAACATGCTGCTCTATTACAATACAACACCGAGTTAAAACCATCGAACTTAAGTCCATCTCCATAAGCCTCGCTTGCTTCCAAGTATCTCCCTGAACTAAAGAGCTCGTTTCCATGGCTACGAGCTTTAGCTACATTCTTTACATTGTTCAAGACCGATACTACCTCAGGATTATGATCAATCGCCATAGCTCTCTCTGCTTTTACAATTGCATTCTCGAATCTGCAACAAACCTAATCACTCACTCAAGAAAGAACCAAAAGGAAATCAAAACATGTTTTGAGTTTTTTAAGTGTTTTGAAGCTCACCTTCCTAATGCCATATCAACTTGAGCTTGAATAGAGAGGACATAAGCTTCAGATATTATACCGAAGAGTTTGGCTTGTGGTTGAGTACGATGATGATTAATGGTGGATAGACACAACTCTGAATCTTTTATTTGGTGAAGCCGCAAAAACCCTTCTGCTTTACAAGCTACAAGCTGAGAGTAAGCCAGATCAAATCTCATTGTTATAACATGATGAGTCTTTGAAACAATGTGAAACATGCAAGAGGCAATGATGAAATGATACTCACTTCAGGCCTACGACTTCGGTTAAATCGGTTCAAACACTTTGGGTAGTTCGGGTAATCGGCTAATTCGGGTATTTCCTTGTTTATTTTCAAAATTTTGATTTAATTTTGGTTTAATGCTGGTTTAATTCGTTTTTTATAAAAAAAATAAAAGTTAACCAATCAGTTCAAATCGATTACCGAACATAGTTCAGTTTACTATCCATCGGTTTTTGATTGATAACCGAAACCTAACCGAAAACCAAAAATTCTGCTTTGGTTCGGTTTCGAATTCCGGTTCACGGCTAATTTAATCTCTACCTGAGGAGAAGAATCAGCTCCGTTTGCAATGGCTGCATCGACTTCACTGATTACCTTTCTCCAATCTCCGATCTGTCTAGCCTCCGTACACAATCTGAGATGCTTCTCAAGCGTTTTCAGCCTCTGCAAGTCGACTTGATCAGGACATTGTCCAGCAAAACAAAGATGGCGTCTCGCATTCTCAGCTTCTCCCAATCTAAGATAGAGAGAAGAGAGTCTCTGGTGTGCTCTAGAGTAAGATTGATCAAGTTTCAGAGCTTCAAGACATTCTTTAACTGCTTCCTCTAATCTTCCTGATGCAGCTAACGCCGCCGCACGATTGCTTCTGTAAGCTGGATTTTCCGGCGACATTGAGATTGCTCTGTCGTAAAGAGCTAATGCTTCAGCGAAATTCCCTTTCTTATACATATCGTTACCTGCTTTTTTCACCTCCTCTGGATCGCCGATCATCAAATCTGGTTTCGTCGCATGATTCGTTTTGCCGTTGGTAGCGCCACCGCCTCTGCGAATGATGTTACCGTGGCCGTAATTGGCCGTTCCAGTGGATAGAGTCTCCGGTCTAACGGAAGCTCGTGTAGCCATTCCTGTTTTCAGAATCTTTCCCGATGGACAAATATTTCCGGTAGGTAAAACGGATGGATTAGGCGACGTCGCACCGCTTCCGCCGCCGCGAGAGTTTTGACTTGTTACAGAAGAGAAGCTTAAACCGGAATAAATCAACGGTGTTCCAGTGGAAGCTGATCTTCTATGTCCCGGTTTAGGATTCCGGTTTGCATTTCTAGATTCCGCTGTAACCGGATTGGTTTTGGTTAAACCGGAAAGCTCACCGGAGTGACTCCGCTTATATATCTGAGAAGCGAAGGTAGGTTTGCCGGAAGCAGAACCGGAGGA
This sequence comes from Biscutella laevigata subsp. laevigata, assembly GCA_900406315.1. Taxonomy (NCBI): domain Eukaryota; kingdom Viridiplantae; phylum Streptophyta; class Magnoliopsida; order Brassicales; family Brassicaceae; genus Biscutella; species Biscutella laevigata. The sequence continues at coordinate 3,819 of OVAU01003943.1, read as the reverse complement.
GCTAGAACTGCTACCACTAACGGCGGCGGAAGAGCCACGGTGTCTCAGCGGAGAAGAATCGAGTTCTCGGAAATCAGGTTTGTCGAAATTCAAGGAATCTTGGAGTTTATTGGTAATGGAGTCAATGGAAGGTTCTAACGAATGTCTTCTATAATGTGACATGTTCAGAAGAATCACAGAGACTAATTACAAGAAGGATGAAGAAGAAGAAGAAGAATTAGTGATGAGAGAGAAGAGAGATCTCTTGTGATATATAGAAAGAAAAGAGAAAGGAAGCTCAAGAATGAATCGAAAATGGTGAAATGAAAATCAAATCAAATAATCTTTTTTTCTCTTTAAATTTTTAAGATTAGATTAATTACAACGACTAATTCTGTTTATTTTATATAATTAAATATCGGATTAAGACATTGATCTTCTTATTCTGTTCATACTCACTTACGTGTCTTTCACGGCTGCTTGTCGCTAAAATACTGTTAATTTTTTTATGGAATTTAGATTTTATGTACTATATAGTTGACTTTTGTAAATTTTTTTTTTATTTGAACAGTATATAAATTAAAATCTTATTTGCCGACCACGAAAATATATAAAATTCTATTACTTGAGATATTAGGAAATAGTCAAATATTGCATTGTGATAAATATTTGATCACTCTGAAGTTTAATAAAAAATAATTCTTTAGAAAAAAAAAAATAATAATAATTCGTTGAACATTTCTTTGTATAAAAAGAGATAAATAAAAGTGCCACCTCGGACTTGAAGATTGCAAAAATGAGGGCAAAATGGTCTCTTACGACAAATATAATTATCAAAGACCAAAGTAGCTCCAAAAAGTGATTGTGAAGGTTAAGCTTTATTATATGTAGACATAAATACTTATACTAAAACAAGTAATCAGTAATTATAAATTTACATTTTTTTACTTTATTTTATACGTCGAAGAGAGCAAAACTTTAATCAAAGCATAAAAAATGGGGAAAATAATTAAAACAAAAATGAATTAAAGGCTCATTCAGTGATGCATAGCTAGCTTTTTTTAAAAAAAAAGCTTGAAAAAGCCTGTTAAACATTTTAAAATAATGACAAAATGTTGGTTTATCAATTTTAATCATTGTTTTTAGAAAAAAAAATTACAAATAAAAAACTTCATTAGTTTGATATATTTTCCATTTATATAGACTCCTCTCTAGTTATGTTATAGCTAGCTTACTAGTTACTACTAATCAATATAAATGGATGTGAAGAAATAAAAAAAATCAATAAATGGATGTATAACGAATAAAAACAGAGAAAAATAGTATAAAGTAGGGGCAAAATAGGAAGTATACTACGAAGCTAGCCACGTGGATAGGGACCATGCCAGCTGTTTTATTAACATCTGTGCTATAGGTGCCAGCTAAGCACACCGAATACTTTACCGCCGTTTAACGGAACGAGACGGAATCTTCCAAAAAGCGGTCCCCTCAATTCCGCCAAACCGTGACTGACGTTTATCCATACCAGACGGTCTGTTATACGAGTGAGTCCAAATTCCGGATCAATTAAACCGGCTTCTTTCTTTTTTTAACATTGGACGAATATAGCAAGTGTAATAAGTATATATGAACATCAAGTACATATCTATAACAAAAGTAAAAAGAACAGAAAAATTGGTCCCCGATTGAAAATAATCATTGACAAGCACCTTTCACATGCTGGTAATAATTAATATTTTAAGAATAATTCTCAAAAATATTACTTGTCTTTTATCTTCAAAAATATCATTTTTCACATAACACTAAATCTCATCAAAGAAAAAATATCATTATACCAGCATTTCTTTTGGTTATTCGGTCATCCAGAGGTGTATATTCTCATTCTGCCTGGATTCGGTATTATAAGTCATATCGTTTCGACTTTTTCGGGAAAACCGGTCTTCGGGTATCTAGGCATGGTTTATGCCATGATCAGTATTGGTGTCTTAGGATTTCTTGTTTGGGCTCATCATATAAAGGATCGATGATGATCAACGTATTTGTATTTATTTTTAGTGAACTGTGAGTTATATCAACGATGTTTATGTAATCCGTAAGAACCGCAAGTTGTTTAGATAGAATACGGAATAGCTCAGTCACAACCATATTTAAAGAAATAATTTTTTATCTTTCTTAAAATTTCTCTCTAACATGTTTTTGTTCCTTTTACCACAAAACCACTAAAAATCGATCCATTAGCAAACTTCTTCTAAATATAATAAAAAAGTTTGTAAAAAAAAAGTGTAAACCTCTTATAAATAAGAGTATCTAATCACTGAACTAATATTTTTTGTTATTTATGTCATACTTTATGGGCCAAATTATGATAAATCTTCTAACAAAACGGTTATTTTATTAAATAACATTACTACATTTAATTAGTTCAAATATGAATGAGTAATTAATTAGTTCAAATATTAAAACAAAGGAGAAATCTACTTTTCCTCCCATTGGGGAACATAATGTATACACAATTAACTTAATCTTTAAATAAATTTAAATGCAAATAATGGTTTGTAATTTCTCAAGGCATGGTCCTTAATAATTGTTGGTGCTGATCTGGAGGAACATGGACCCACATTTATTGTCATTCAAATGATCGAATAAGACCTGTATTAAATTGTTAAGCCTATGATATTTTATTGAAGATTACGTCAGAAAACCTTAGGTTATATCCCAAAATGACTTCGTAATAAAAATTCCAAAATTTACAAAAATAAAAGTGAATATATTTCTAAACACCCTAAAATCATATAAATAAAGATAGTTTTTGCAGCCGTTATATATATATACATATTTTAAAATAAAAAATATGTAGCACATATGCAGATTTAATACAAGTTTTTTGAAAAATCCATAGACTAAAACATAAATCTTATTTATATAAATTAATCGGACATTACAACCTTATGTATTATGTACTGCACATGTAAAAAATATGTATAGTTCTAGCAATTATTTATGTAAGAATATCAGATTTGGTCTAACGGTATAAATGTTATCATAATAGATTATATTATATAAAACGACAAATAAAATACGAATGACGTAAGAATATTATCTGGTTTAGTTGCTAAATTATTTATTTATCGTCAACATGTAGTTTTCTATTTATTTGATTAATAGTATAATTAGCGACAAATGACACCAAGCCAAACTCAACTCTTATGGTCATTAAGAGTATCCAATGTTTCATAATTCATATTTTAGTTTAATATTAACCAAAATGATGTTAGTGCAATTACACTAAGTAAGAATGTATGTAGACGCACTATCTTCCCTTTTATATTTTATATTTATAAAATAATTATGTCGCACGTTTAATCGAGATTGACAGTCATAATTAACTATATTATCTGATTCTAATAACATTTACTTTTTGAATGGTTATCAGGAAATTGAAATTTTTTTTTATTTTTTTGTTGAAATGTTAAATTGAAATTGAAATTATTCAATTATTATTAGCTTAAAATCAACCAATTTAATTGTATTTCATAGTTGATGGCAAACAAAGGTCGATTATTGCTATGAGCCTATGAAAACGAATATTGGTCTAGTTTTTACTATTTTTTGTGTGACATTGTTATTGTAGAATTATTATTTGAGAAAACAAACTAAATTATTAGTAATTAAAACAATTAATCAAACTAATAAGATTATTGCAATGATCCTTATTGGTTACTATTTTTGAAGTTATGTATTGGAGCATGTGAGCATACTGTCACGGACTGATTCTTTGATCGGATCAGGACGTGCGGCTTTAGCACCTTTCCTCGCCTTGAGGTTGCTAAGTCAGCCTCT